>JANHGL010015822.1:15245-80108 GCA_024611195.1 Ceyx melanurus | reverse complement strand
CTTTGTATGCCAGATAAGCATCTAAGCCTAGGCTTGTATCATCTACATTGAAATGGAAGAGATGGAAAGGTGGTGAATGAAGCCAGGAGGAGGTTGGAGGAGAACAAGCCTGTACTTTTCAGGTGTGCCCTTTGAGTCTGCTTCCTGATTTCCATATTCTTGATATTGGGAATAAGAAAAGATTTTCATCTTCACCACTTGGAGTTTGTATTTTGTCACATAGCACCAAAATTTGGCCTATGCTGATGTTAACAGAAGGTGAAATCAGATGCATCAGTTTGCTCAGAAGAGTACACAGAAGGGAGTCAGAGCACAGTCCAACAGCAACAGCAGCAGCCACTCCTGGTACATCAGCACAGAATCATTATGGCTGGAAAGGACCTCTACATCTTCTTGATTTTTAAACACCCCCATGGACAGTGACTCCACCACCTCCCTGGGCAGTTTGTTAGTCTGGGCACAGACTGAGCTGCCAGGGAAGGGGGCAATACTGCCATCCTGGGGCTGTAGGATGTCCCTAAGGCCCCCCAATGAGGCTGGGGCAGGGAAATGGTCTTTTTTTCCTGCAGATGGTTGAGAAGCTGCAGGAGGAAGGTGGGAAGTCTGCACAGCATCAGAGATTATGAAAAAGAAGACAGGATCTTCTCCAAGACCTTACAAGAGCCTGGACACCCAACTGCGCAGACATAGGAGCATTCAGAGTCTGTATACACTGATTTGGGAAGACTCCCATGATGGAAAAGTCAGGAAGCTGGTGCTTTTTGGCAGGAGGAAGGCTGCTGCTCTACCTGCAGATCAGCAAACACAGAATGGATTTGGTGCTATGGTATCAGATGAGGGGCTGGAAGCTCTGTAGAACACAGAACATGGAGCATGGGGAACTAATGGGAGGAATTAGAAGTCTATGCAATTAGAGACCTCATTTGGATCATGGAGACATGGGGGCTCCAGGCTTATGTGAGCTCTCTGGTATGCCTGGAGGGCTTGATGGATGGATACAGCTCTTTAGGCAGAACTGTCCAGAACAGCAAAGATCAGGAGTTGACTTTTATGTGAGAGAGAAGCAGGAGTGTAGGAAGTTTTGCTTTGGGATGGATGATGAGTCAACTGAGAGATAATGGATCAGGCACAACCTGTTTTAGTTGACATTGTTTTAGGACTTGGACTAGACAATCTTCAGAGATGCCCTCTGTCACCTTCTGATCTATCAGCACAATTTCCAGCATATTTGTCTTGGAGAAAGTCCACATACAGAAAACAAGACTTAGGTTCCCAAAAAATACAGCATGTGTGAACCTTAGCCTCCTTTTCTCCCCTTCTTCATAAGCTTTTTCTTTTTTGACTCCTTTCTGCTCAGAAAGGGAGAAAATCAAAGAACATGCTGTACCTGCTGAAAGAGAGGACTCCAGGGGCTCACTAACCATCCAAATCTAGGCATACCTTACAGAGTTCTGCCAATGACAAAGGACACTATATGTTTAATTAATTTGCTCAGTCTCAGAGAGTGCTCCTACACAACACAAAGGTGAGGACAAACACATTATTCATAATGACCATGCCATGTGCAAACAATACTGCCTATTACACAAATCACACATATCTACAGTTTTACAGAGAGTTTTCAGAAGTCATTTTTTGAGGTGTTTTCTAAGAGATCTCTGTGCGTGTATCCTTTACCCATCACATGTTCCTGTCTGGCTAATGGACCATAAGAGTTATTTAAAGGTTGTTCTTTGTTATGTTGGTCTTGGCTTTTATGTGTACAGTATGTACCTATTGCTCACTCTGCAAGAGGCATGTTACAATGAAACTAACCTTGTCAATAACGAGGCAGAGGGCCAAGATGATGATTAAGGTACTGGAGTACCTCCCCTGGAGTGACAGGCTGAGAGAATTGAGGTTTTTCTTCCTGGAAGGCTCCAGGGATACCTTACAGAAGCCTTTCAGTACTTAAAGGGTGCATACAGGAATGATGGGGAGTGAATGAGGTAAGAGTGAACCCAGATCTCCTGAATCTCTCCCTGTGCATTTCCCAGATCCTCTGCAACAGTACTACCTTAGCCAACTTGTTCAGCTTAGAGACAAAAATGTAATTGTTCCTAAGAGAGGAAGTTTGGGAAAGCAATTCACCTCACTTGTCCCACCTCCTCACAGAGGGGTGAAGTTATCCTGCTTTGAATAGGGATAATGATATTTTGAGAGTTCTTTGAGGTTCCTTTTATTATTAATGTATCAAAAAAATAAGTGTGAGAACTTCAAAGAGAGAAGACTGCAGGGCTGAAGGGACTAATTGGAGACAGATGGTCAGATATAGGCACTTAAAAGCATGAAGATCAGCTGAGAACATCAGTCATTTATCTGAAAATAGCCTGAAATACTGAAAGGGGGAAATCACATCTTTCACTGTCAGTTCCTTGAATCCAGCTGCAGTCTCCAGTTGTAAAACCCAATGCAGCCCAGTAAATTTGAATTTGGTCATAACTAATACAGGACCACAGACTGACTGACCTGCCAGTACAGGGCCTCAGCAAGAAACCTGTGAAAGATTCACCTTCTGTTCTTATTCCCTATTTCACCCCACCATTGCCATTTTTGCATGCACGTTTATAATACCCACCTATGATTTCCTTCACTTTTCTTTTAATTAGCCCTATTTTTTTTTTTTCTGGAGCTGTTCAAAATTACTTTAAACTAAACAAAAGCTGTCACCTCTCTCCTCCTCTGAGCCTCACAGGGTGAGGGGAGTAGGGAAGAGGGAGAAGTCACTTGAAAAAGCAGCCAGCCATGAAGTAAGCCTCAGATGCCTCTCTGCACATGGCAGCAAGGTTACTTCCAGCAAGCTTCACAGTAGCCTTTGCACCAAGTTTGGATCTCCTCCAATATGAAGGGGACTTAAGGGCACTGCTTCAGGCGTCACATTTTTCATTTGCTCTCACATGAACTCGCTGTCTCCCAGGGATCCTCCAAAATCTCCCACTTAAATAAAGGTCTTAGTACATTGTATGAATTTCTGAGCCTGAGAAACCAGTTAGACATAACTCCACACACTGGCTGTCTGTTTAGCTATAATTTTTCCATGCATTTCTGTTCTCCTGCACATAACCTCTCTTATTCTGGGACTCAGTAAAAATACTTCCCCAATACTTCTGTTGACTCATCATCCACCAGCCAAGGGAAGCACTTCCCATGTGGATTAAAACCCAGCCTCATGGACTGTGTGGAGGCTATGAAAGTCCTCATCAATAACCCCATAACCCCCTGTCCCAGCTGCCCTTCTGGCCCCAACCATGAGCAGAAGGTTAGTGCTGCACTGAGGCAATTGTATGGTCTGGGATGGATGATGTGACCTCACTCCTCCAGAGGAAGGTCAATTCTGCCCTCTCTACTCCCAGCCCTGCTGCTGTTCCTTGCAGACAACACTCATATGGGACTGGGAACACAAAGCTGCCCTCCTGCCACTACCAGTATCCCCAGCACAATGCCTGCTACAGGAGAGCAGGATCTCCAACAGCACTGCTGCAGAGGCAGCAGTAACCCCAGAGGAGAAGGCCTCCTCTGCTGCAAATGGCAGCGATACTTCATGCTGTGGATGGAACAATAAATCTTGGGCTAATGCGGCTTGTTAAAGCAGCAGCCATCACTCTGATGAAGCAGCACAGCTTGCATCCTGAAAGACTCACAGTGAGAATGTAGTTTCCTAGCTGCCACATTTAGGGGACCCAGGGGGTCCAGATAACTAGGCTATAACAGAAATCTTAAACCACAGTGGACAAGCCTTTCTCCAGTATCCCTGCTGACTCCAAAGGCTTTTTTTCCTCTGCCTTATGTTTCCTTGGCATGTTCTGTTCACATCCTATGCTCCCACCTTCCTTCTCCTCTGTTTAGAAAAGGGGCTTGTACTCCATCCCAGAATTTCAGAAGCAGCATCTGTTAAGTTCGTAAGTCAAAACCATCCTGGTGGAAATCTAGATCTTTGTGCACATAAGACACACTGGAAAAGCCTGTGCATTTAACTGCTCCTGTTATTTCATACCACACTGATCCTTTGAATCTAGGAGGGTGAAGACACAAATATGAGAAACCACTTCTAGGGAAGTATTGCCACAGCACAGGTGGGAAATGAAGTCAGAGGTCTTTCTTGGAAAGTACTCTGTGCCTGCCTATTTGATGCTAATGCCTCTGCCATCCAAGATGTTTCTCCCCTGTCTCTCCTTCACTGTTTCACATTTGTTTGAGACCTTCTACCATCAGACTTCCAATAGTGTTAATTTCTTCCCAAACACTGTTTGTCATGCTTCTTTTTGAAGCTAATGTTAAGGATGTGACACAGCTCTAAACTTTTTTTCTTCTTTTGGGGGTGGGGGTTAATCATCAGATTCCAGATCTTTGCTATTTAATCCATCAGACAACAAATTAATCTAGATAATAAGACAAGACTGTCACTTTGTAGGAAGTCAATGTCACAGTGTTTTAGAAGCAAAATACATTTACAATTACATTGCAAGAAAGAACATTTCTAGGCCACATATTTCAGTGTTGGTAATTCATTGAGCTGTGCACAAACACCAGGTATACAGCAAGTGCAGAAGATTAATATGAATACACATTTTAAGTTTGGAAGATATGGTGCTAGACTGCACTTGCCAAGATTTTTATATTAAGGTTTTGCTTAAGATTCAACTGGAAATGGCCTATGTTTAATCTGGTTCCACAGATCATCTGGACTTGCCACCTTGTTGCCATAACTACAGCAAGATGCTGACTCCACCTTGGAAATGCCCGTTCTGTATCAATCTGCAGTTCTTTCAACAAATCCTCCATGAAAATCATTGTAGTACCAGACTAAAATACATTCCCCTAGCGAGGAACAGAATTTTCCAAAGCTGATTCTTAAAAGCATCGTGTTAGGAGAAGAGAAATCCATTGGGCCTGAAGATCCAAGGTATTTCTCCTCAGAAGTCTGTTTTCCTGTGTCATTAGCCTCCAGAAGCAGAGTTTCTTCCCACAGTCAGTGGAAGTGTATGGAACAGCTTGTTATTCCTCGGACACTCCACTTCTTCCCTGCAGCTCAATCTTTCTGACTAGTAGCATGGTTTTGGCTGGAGTCCCCTATCCCAGGGGCAAGATGTGCAAACTGGGATTCAAAAGGTGGTTGCAGGCAGGTTGAGCAAAAGCAGATGTGGTGGCTCTCGACCTGTTGGCCACCTGCTGCCTCTGCCACACAGACACACTGTGCCAAGCAAATAGAGCACTTCCCTCCTTCCTGCCTTCACAAAAGTGACGACCATCTCAGGACACCCCCCATGGGTCAGCAGGCACACTCCTCCACAAAAGCTGCCTCATCCTTGACACAGACTGTGGAGAACCCCAGAGACATACTTGGGGCAGGCAAAAGTCCCAGATGCTGATGCTAAATCTCTATTCTGACAATAAGCCACAGTTTATCTACTTCTCCAGCAGCCTGTCTCGCCTTTCCAACCTCACAGTACAGCCTGTGGTTTCCCACATCCATCAAATTGAACTGCTTGAAATTCAGCTACAGCTGGCAGGTGGAGATGCTGTGCACATGGATCTCAGGCTTCCAGTTAATGGCATAAATCATCATCACCTCCTCCTCTTGCTAAACAATCACAGTTAGAAAGCTACAAAAGGGATATAACCCTCCACAGGTGTACCCTTTGAAGAGCCTGGCATTTGGGTTGTCCTGGTCTCCTCCTAGCAATGGAAAAAAAAAGTAGTAGATGGCTTAGTTTGATACTACATGAGTTCCTCCTCTGCTTAAGCTCCTTGCCACCCATTTTTAGTGTAGCTGGGTGACACAGAGTTCATTCCTGTTTTGAAACAGATGCAACCATAAAGAACCTTTGATAGTCCAGAACAGGAGTCAGAATTTTCCTCTTTTGGATTTACTGTCGTTGCTTTGCTTGTTTTGCTTTCCTGAGCCAAATATTCACCAAGAGATGTGCTCAGTATCCTTTGTGGCAGCATATGATTTTTTAAAGTCACTTAAGTCTTTAGAGCTGCACATCTACTCTTCACCCTTCTGCAAACCTACAGCCAGTCTCGCCAGATGGCCTGTGAAATGGGCTGCAAAAACATGCAAAAGCTTTGTTGGTTATTAGCCACGCTATTATGGAAGTCTAACAGCCTGGGTGAGGAACCTTTTGTCCACTTCAGAGAGCAAACTCAACATTATTGCAACGAGCAGTACCTGCAGCAGCACTGAGTGTGAGGCTGCCTGCTCCCTGCAAGACTGACAGTGAGGAGGGAAGATGCCTCTTCAGGCTCAGGCACAAACAAAATCCCAGCAAACAGCAGAGTGCAGGGAAGCGTTTCCACTTTTCCCTACACTGATCTATCATATGCAGCTGGGCTGAAGCCTGCAGGAGAGGTATGGCATTTCACAGAAAGGAAACTGATGAAAGAAGATGTGGGTCAGCCCTCTTGAAATACACACACGACTTTATCTTAGGGCATACTCACCAAGCACCCAGTGTTTACTGCACTGATGAGGTGACAGAGGTGCCCCTGCAAGGCAGGGAAAGAGAAGCTGGGACCACCTGGTGTGTCTGCTGGGCAAGAGCAGCTCTGCATGTTTGATATTTAAAATCAGCTTCTTCCTTGACAGTCACAGTTACCTGAAGCCTCCTATTAAAGAGGCTTTGCTTTAAAGAGCTTTTGGAAAAGACCCTGTTGATTTGTCAGCCTGAAGATCATGCAACGTTCAGGACTATAAGACAGGTAGGTCTTGTGCCACCCAGACTGATCAATTTAGTGTAAGCGCTAAGAAATATCACTACACCTCTGCAGTGACATTTTGGACCTCTGCTTTGGCTACATCTTTTTGACACTGAATCATTAAAAAGACAGACACAAAACACAGCCAGTGCAACAGGTTCAGTGTCTTTGATGCAGGATGGGCTCAAGGAAACTCTTACCCTGATGAGACCACTTGAGTGTCCTCTGCCCAGCACAGGCAGTATGCAAAGGCATGTCATCAGAGTAAGTATATGCATTAGAAGTGAACTTGGGACAGGAGTCCTGAGCCTGTAAATTGCCTCACACAGGCAGGCTGCTGCTGTCCTTGCCCAGAGCCCATTCCAGGATGGAGACTTCCTTGCACTTCGAGATGAACTGTTTCAGGACGACCCAAATCAGTTGTCACCATTCATGTCACTGTTTGAGGACCTGGAGGCAGCCATCCCTGTTCCAGCAGCTTGCTCTCAATGGCAGCAGCCCACATCCAGCACTCTGTGCACCTTCTCAATGCCAAATGATGCTGTTTGTTTTTCCAGCAAACATTCACAGCCCTCGGACTTCCTTCACACCACGGCTGAATTTAGATCAGCTGCCTGCCACGATCAATGAGTCAAACTAACCACTGCTGTCCCCCTGGAATGCTCTGCTGTCAGCTTTTTGGCTGCAAAGGAGTCTCTTCGGGCCAGATGCTGATGTTTTTATTCACGGCTATTTCCTCTCCCCACAGCTTACTGCAGGCACAATGCAATACCCATTTCTGCTTCTGCAGCTCCAATAGCATCTGACTTCCTTACAGCCCAAATGAAACCTTGGGGTCTGATCACACAGGAAAAGTCACCCGGAAAGCTGAGTAAAGCCCCCCACGGTCTCATGCAAACAAGACACTTTTTTCCTGGAAGGTAACTTGTAATAACAGGATTTTTCCCCCCTCTGCCATGAAAAAACATGTGTCCCCAGTGCTGAGCCTGCCTGCATTGAACTTCCCAGAACTGTGTCAGCATGCCCTCTGTCGTTAGAAGCATCCTATTTGTCATCTGCAGATGGAGAACCATTTAGTTGCTAATGGTAGCAATTTCTACTTCCCTGGTGCTGAGGTGCATCCAGCCACATGCAGCCTGAGGCTGTGGCACAGCAATGCTCCTTCATGACTGCCCCAACAGAGCAGCACCCACGTGAACCTAAAAACCCCCAGGAGTTTACCAGTTAAATTTAATTAATGCAGAGAAATGACTCAGAATTGCCTCCTGAGCTAAAGGTGCGAAGGGTCAGAGACCCATCCCTTTCTACACAGACTACTGTGTTTGCAGAAATATCTCCATTCTTAGCTCTGGTCTAATCACCTCCTGGCCATCCTCTTCACACCCCTCAGAGGTGTTCTCTGCATGCATTGTAGCACTTGGTTTACCACTAAATCAATAGCTCTGTGTCACCCTCACTTCACCAGTGTGATTTCCAAATGCAGTGTGAAAGATGGAGATACTCAAGATGTGAGTCAGGAGGCTGATTTCCTTTTCCAAGCCCTCTCTAGGCAGAGAAAGGTCCTTCTCAAGATTAAACCATGGGAAAGGCATGAGTCTGGAGACACCCCACTAGTATTAGTGTCTCCCCACTAGTGATAGCATGATGCTCGTCAAGGCTGGAGCATCCAGCACTGGACCAGGCCTGGGATTAACATTTTAGCTTCAGTCACATCACTGGGGTTGTGATCTCCTGTTCCAGGAATTGTCTTTTTGACCCACCATTCTAATGACATGGAGTTGTCTAAGAACAATCATTATAGCCAGTTTCTCAGTCAGCAGAAACAGCCACAATTCTCTGTGCCCACTTCACCCTTGCTAAAGGACTCATTTATGGCCCAAGTGAGTTGGAAAAGACTTCATCAACTCCTTCCCTTGATTAAGTATTCCTCTTGAAAAGCAGGATTAAGTGTTTATGAGCTGCATAGGATTTAAGCAATTTCTCACATTCTACTACACTTTATGGCTTCCTGGACACAGCCAGAGGCAGCAGTAAGAGCAAGGACCCTACTGGAAGTATTCCTGCCAGCAGCAGAGACCTGGCATAGAATAATGTGCATGGACAGATACACATGGTCACACAGAATCCCACTTGTAAATTGCTAGTGCTGTCCCCATGCTTTGGCATGGGACAAGAGACAGTCCCAGACAATCCAACACATGGGGCTTGCAGTGTTCTGGGTGTCCCTCTGCAGAAACCATTGCCAGGGAAGAAAGAGATGAAGGGTGGGAAGACACAATTTGCAAATAAACACCCTTCTGAAATTCAGTGACCCCCATATGCACCTAACCACTGTAATTTTAAGAGACAGCATATAACTAGTGAGCAAAAAAAAAGACTTCTTTTAGGTCTATTACTGTGAAAAAATGAGAAAGGACTTTATTGACTGGTAGTTAAAATCTTATCCCTTTTGGAAGCATATAGCAACCAAGGAACAAGCATTTTTGTTAACAGAATAGAAGCCAAACTGCACTAGCAATAACTGTTTTTTATCTTCCTGGGAATTCACAATAAAAGATTCAGAACTTACAGCTGAACTTTGTAAAAGGCACCAGTAATCAAAAGTCAGCATGAAATCTTATCAAACATTAATTTTAAAGCCACTAATATTTAAAGACCTGGTTTTGTCTGTCGTTTTTATTCTGAGATGTTTTACTTGTCTCTTTTTAATGATCTGATGGTGAAACGGAGAAGAAAATGGAGATTAAAAAAGAGATTAAAATTACCCAGAGTTTGCTCAATGTGACTATCAAAAAGATGCTCTTGCTGCCTGTGCACGTGGGTCAGAGTGAGTTTTGGGCAGGGGGTATTTTTCTCAACGTGCCTATATTAAAAGATGCGAAAGAAAACTGCGGAAGGGGTGGAAAAATTGCAAAAGTAACTAGTATTCCCAGTACCATGCTCAGTTTGAACCAGGAAACTGCATGGGTTAAGATCCCATTCCAAAGACCCTCAGCAACTATGCAAAGGTTCTTGCAGCATTGGAGGAGAAGGGGAAGGTCACAAATAGGTTTGGAGCCACTGCTGGCTGACAAAGCTGAAATAACCACTACACTTGGACTTTCGGGATCTGAGTTGCATTCCAGCTCTTCTTTTCAAGGCATTATTCAACTGCTCAAATGTCCCAAACCTTCACACAGAGTTTCATCCTGCTCTCCATTCCTTACAGCCCCTTATGGCCTTATTGGGGAATGAATTCTCCCACATCCAGCAAAAAAGAGAGTTCTCTGCAGCCATCTAATTTAAACCTTCCCAAGTGTATTTTCACTTTTATTAAGCAAGCCTTTCCTGTGACGCTGCCAGAAGAGTCCAGATCTAGCATTCGTAAAGCTAAGATATTACTACCAATAAAGATAAATAGATGCAATTACTAAGGAGTTACTTTTAGACCAAAAACGACTGAATGTATTACCCTCTGAATGTGTGTAGCATAAAATGCAGCAATATAGAAGTTTAAAGAGGTGGGCAAATAAACTTCTTTTTCTTTTTAATGATGTAGCCAAGAACAAGCTGAGCTTAAATAATAACTGAAATCTGAAGCTGTAAGTGAAGAACACCTCTAAATACAGAGCTCTAAATATGAATACATGTAATTCATGTGGGATGTCCTTGAAGGGGGGACAACATTATCAAGCCCAAAGATACTTCCAGAGGTATATGGGTCCCTCCACCTTTAGGAGGCAAAATGAGCTGTCCTGGTGTAAAAGCATTCTTCCACCAGTATCACTGCATTTCTGCCTGTGGGCACTGTACTGTAACCAGTAATGATATATTCCCAGGCCATTTCCAGATTAGTAATGCCAGCTTCCAAAACTGTGTGAGTTCTTTTAATATTATTTCGCTAAAATACTGTAGAAATAATAATAATAATAATAATAATAATAATGCATCCAAAAGCTTTCTGTATGAAGATGTCCTTGAAAAATGAAGAACTGTCCAAAACCAAAGGTTGCACAGGTTCTCTGACATTTGCCCCTTTGACTTTGTGTCCACCTACCCTATTCATTGGCCCCATTAAGCTGGATAATGTTGAATTTCAATGAATCTAGCAAACTCTGGCTTGAGCCCCCAGCTGAGGGTGGGAGATATCTTTATCTTCACTGCTCAACAGAGTGAAGAAAAGTCTTAATTTTGTCCAGAACAAAAATTATTTTCCTGAAATTCAGACTTAGGTGAGGAACTGGACAACCCATTATCAGACTGCTCTGCTAACTGCTGACAGCATCCTCTGCCCTTGCTCCCACACATCCAGGGACGTGGCCCTGGGAAAACCTGTTGTGAAGGTCTTCAGCTGGTTTGTTGAATGTACAGGGTTTGCTACTATCCCCCAGCACACATTTACTCCAGCCCAAGAGATACCCCTGACATGCTGCCATATAGGCTTTTATATATTGCCTGGCTATTGCTTGGGAGCAGGTTTTCAGGCCTAATCTGGTGTCAGGGCAACCAGCAGATGCTGCTGATGTGTTTGCACTGTCTGCATCTGCTAATAACAGAGCTCGGACCCCTGGACAGGGCTTTGTGCATGACAGTACTGACATACAAGGTATCCCAATAGTTTCACAGCTGGATGCTCAGCTCCCAGAAGCTTCTCATTGATGGCTGCACTTACTGCATTGCAAAACTAAACAGATCCAGAACAAAGCAAAAAGACTCCCTGTTGACACACTCACACAAGAGCTCTTCATGAACTTGCTCAGTTCATGTACTCAGTTGCTTCTATCCACTTAAACTGATCTACAGAAGGCAGACAATAAAATAGTATTAAATAGGTGCTGACCTACAGGTCACAGGCCCTGTAAATCAAGAGGAAAGCCCCCCTAGTTACTGACCCTGGATTTCTTGCAGGTCTGCAGAGTTTAGCAGTGTGGTCACAGAGCTGAGGTCAGGCAGACTCACCATGCTAGTAAAGGTGATTTACCATTTGATGTTAATTAGATCTAAAGGTAGCTCTAGGATGGAAACTGCATTTGTGTCAAGAGGAGGTTCACTTTGGCTTGGCATCCAAGTGCCTGGGAGTTCAGAGGGAGTGAATTTAACTCCTTTACTTCTGGCTGAATTTTGAAAGGGTCTAGTCTTTTGTGCCAAGCTGTGCCTGCTTCAAGGTCAACATGTCATCTTTTATCAACACCAAGAGGGACCCCTGTCCATAGTGCAGAATGAGGCACACAGGGTTCTCGACCCTCTGCTCTATTCAGAATAGGACCACAGCTTACAGACTCTAAATTCAGCTCTACTCCACCTTTTACTTCTTACCTTGTTTTACAAAGAAAAATATGTCACAAAAGGGAAAAAAAAATAAAATTGGTCCCAGCTTTTCAGTGACACAGCTGCTTCCCTGAGTTTTCATGCAAATGTCTTGGTTCTTTGGTTTTCTGATTGATGTTTTCCTATAAGTAAGCAGCCTTTGACAAGAGAGCATGTGTTCAAGTTCATTAACAAGGCATCTCATTAGGCAAAGCTATACTCATCCTACAGGATGAAGATACCTATGCAACAGACATTTATATTTCCACAGGCCAAAGCTACCTTGTCTAAGCCTCCTTAATGCTTGTAAATCTCCAAGTTTGTTTTTGTTTTGGTCTGGTTTTTTCCCCCGAGGTATTTCTGGACAAGTTGGTAGCTGCACCTCACTACCCTGCCAGTAACATCATCTCTGCTGTCCCTCACCATCACAGAGCATTAATAATGGACAACTCCTTTCCTCTTTCAGGATCTTCAGCTCAGAGCCCTTTCACTTGTGTGCTGACTGCATCATAAAACTACACTTGTTCAGTGCCTCAGATGTGGCTGACACTCCCCTCACCACTTATCTTCAGTCCCAGCAGCCACAGCCATGACTGGCTACTCTGGTACATGGTTACTCTGACCCTGAGTGCCCTCTGGGCAGCATAAGTCCCACTCACTGCCCACCCGTCCCTCTTTGTCAATTGAGTGCTGCTGGGCACCAGCATGATAAGAAAGAAATAAGGACCAAACCGCTAGCATAACACCAAGAGAAACTACTGATGGTGGAGACATCCCATAGCTGCTGTCCTCAGCTCCTCTGGCTCCTTGATATGCTGGGGTAGAGATGCTGGGCTGCCCAGCAGCAGGGAGGAGAGCAACCCTCCTGAGCATCCAGAGGATTTTTTTCCACACCTCAGTGCTCACTTGAAAATCTCCATCTCTTTCTGTCTTACACAGAAACTCTGCAGTATCTCAATCACATTTTCCCTCATTGCATTACTCATCCTGGCAATGGGTCTTCTCAGGCAGCTTTTGTGACAAAGTAATTACATTCAGTGGGGAAATGCTGGTTTTGACAGAGAAAGCCACTCAGATCTCTGCTGAAAGTCTCAAAACCTGACATTTCCCTGTCTCCAAAAGGTCAGCTGTCTGAAGAAAGAGAAAGATGGGAAGATCTGATCACCACAGCTTCTTTGGAGGTTGGAGAGGGTGAGCTTCAAAGAAGGTCTGCTCCTCTCCTGCAGCTTTGCTCCTATTGACAGAGATGGCTCCTCATTTTCTAGCACCTTTCACCCTCAGACACAGCAAGTGATATTTGAAGAACCATAGGGCAACAGCCCCACCACCGACACACACTCAAGATTATATCCTTGAGTCAGAGCAGAGGCTCTGGTCATGGGCCTGGGAGGAATTGAAGGAGTTTACCTGCACCCAGGGCACATCCTGCAAAATGAGATGCCACCAGGTGTTCTGGAAACTGAGATAGCCCCAGAGGGAGACAAAGTTAATACAGAGCTTTAACCCCTACCACATGATGTCAAGGTTTAGGGTTAGGGCCATCCACTAGACCTGAAATTGATGATCTCTGTTAAACTCTCTCCCTTCCCAAAGGGGAAGAGAAAGGGAATAAGGCAGAGAAGCTTACTGATTAGAAAACTATACCAGCTTTAATGAAAATAGCAATAATATAATGGAATAGATACAAATAGATACAAAACTAATATCAAACCCAACCCCTGTGCAATGGCAATTATGTCACTGTCACCACTGATGCTGTGGAATGCTCGGATTGAGATCAAAGACAGAATGGACAGAGGTTATTCTCAGACACTGAACAGTGAAGAATAGGTTTGACCTTCCTGATCCCTTGGCTATATACTGAATATTATATGGGATAGAATCCTTCATTAGTCCATCCAGCATCAGCTGTCCTGTTCCCTCCTCCCTACAGATGCAGCCTTTTACTTTCTGCAGCCCCAACAGCCAACATGGTCTGCACACCAACCCTTGGTATGAACTCTAAACATGGAGTGTTATCACTGCTGGGAGCAGACACTGCAAAAATCTGCTGTTCACATCAGAAAGTGCAGTTAGTTAAAAGAGACTGAGCTGACAAGTAAAATCACTGGACAAAATTAGTTCTGTTCTAACTCAAACCAGGATACATGGGCTGCTCTTTCTTCATTAGCCTGCACACAGCATGACTTACCACAGCTTCCCTGATGTACTGCACCAGACCCATTTAATGGCAGCGCAGTCCAAAGCACTCTGTTTTTCTCTGATTTCATATTTGTGGTGGAAAACAGGAAAAAAAAAATCATCTAAGGTACCTCAAAAAGCTTATTTCACAGGAACTTATTTTGGCACCACAAAAACCATTTTCCACAGAGAATTCCAAACAAGTAACTCCAGCACGTCTCAATTCATTCTTCAGGTTACAAAACCGAGCAGATCTTGCTCCTGCCAAGTGCACCAATCCCACAGAACCCAGAGACTGGGTAAACAAGCATCGTGTTGTTCAGTGACCACCACTGCTCAGCACACAGGGTGCCCAGAAGCATGGAGGCTAGTGTCATTTCAGCTTTCTAGGAATAGCACATCTATTCCATCATTGTTAACTACCTGCTTTCCTTCCTAGGCACTAACCAAGAAGGTGCTGATGGTAATCCAGGTGGAGCTGGTTTTGAGAACTCCCTTTTGTCTGCATACAAGAGCATTGAATCTTTAGCTTCGTGCCAATGATCAAAACCTTCCTCCAGCTCTTCTCCAGCTCCCACTTCTATAGGCAGTGGATGGCAGAGGCTGTATCAGCAGCCCCACAACACACTTTCCCAGGGAAAGGTGTTCATGTTGATTCACACACACACTCTGCAGACTCTCTAAACACCACCAGTGCAGAACCAACAGGTTTGCTATGTAGAATCATAGATACATATGATCTTGTCCCTCCCTCCCTTCCTTTTTCTTTCCATAGAAGCAGATTTCTTTCCATTGCACTTCTGTTGTGTTTTAAGGACAATCTTTTCTTCTTTTAAGCTGATTATCTGCTGTTAAAAGGAAAAAAGCTGAATGCAGGAAAATGCACTTGCTACCTTGCAGGGGGAGTGAAAGGGCAGGGATGCAAATTGCTGTGAAACGGTTCTTGTTGCATTCTTGGAAGGTAATTAAGCCCTGATTGATTCTTCACTTTTGTTGCTATAGAACTGGCTTAACCACATTTTTCAGTAACGAATTGCAGTAAATAACACTTGTGTGGCTTTTCAGCCCCTGCTGGAATTGCAGGGAGATGCAGAGAAGCTGGGGAGGGAGGAGAAATTAATTTGCCGCCCTGAGCCTGAGCACCCACATGTGCCTTCACAGGAGCAGAGCAATGCAAAGATATCTCCCTGCCCAGTGTATTCATGTAACCGACACTGCTCTGCTTGATTTACATTAGATTCAGGACACAACCATTTTCTGCTCTCTGTGGGAGAACACCTCTGACACCCTCCTCAGCCCAGGGACCACTTTGCACATGTTAGCACTGCCACCTGCATATGAAATCATAGCTTAACCCCACCCCTTCCCACCTTAAATCAGTTTATGGTTGCTCCCCAAGGATCTGAAGCACCAGGTAAGAACTGGCAGTGGTGATAAAAGGGAACATAGCACAGCAGAGGCAGATTGGGGTTGTCAGATCCAAATCTCAGCAGCGCTGAGTACCTGGGTATCTGCCAGCTGGAGAAGCTCCATGGAGTTGTGAATGGGATCTTTAAACACAGCTATTTGTCTTCCTTCATACTAGGAGACCTGCAGCACATGCTGCATTGCAGACACAGGCATACATTGCAGCACCAATATGCTTTGCTGTGTCCTGCACCTGTTTTTTCATGGCTTGTGCCACGACTGAGCCTGAACATAGAAAACAAAGTATTCATCTGAAAAGCAGTTCCTGACATCTGCCAGTCTGAAACAGCCTCTCACTGCAACCCCTGGTTTGACCACCTGACTGGCTTTTCAGCAGCATTTTCACCTTTAAGCCTTAAAGTCTTCTGATGCCACCCTGCCAAAGTAACACACATTTTCCAATATACTAGTCTACCAAAAGCTGGAATAAAGTGATTTCTCTATTTCAGCTGAGAGCCAAAAGAGCATCCTCTTGTCAGATCCTTCATTAAAGCAAAGCCAACCAAATTAGCTGTCCTGGGGAAACGTAAGAAAGCCTGGAAAACGTAAGAAAGATTAATGGATAAAACCACAACTATTGACATTGGTAAATGTGTCTTAATTGAAACTTTTGAAAGAACAATTCAAACACACTCCAGTCATCCTCCAAGTCCCTGCCAAAGTTAATGAGATTAATTTTTCTTATAGTCTCCTATTGATCCATGAAGTGCAAAAAGGAAGTCAGAACTGGAAAGGAAATCTTGTGGGTGCAGGGCTAAATGTTGATCGTATTTCCAGGAGTGTAATTCCAACATGGCCCCTTGAAGAATCCACAGGCCTTATTCCAGGAAGCCATGGTGGCAACTGCTGGGTCATGGTGTCTGGCCAAAGGTCTGCCTTTAATGGCAGAAGCAAAAAGCAATGCTGAAGACATCAACCTCGTGTACCAAATGTTACCAAAATCAGACTTTGGGTACTGTGGTTTTTGCCTCTTTAATATAAAAAGATAGATTTCCATCTTTGATTTATGGCTAATAAAAGTTGGGTGTGGTGTTTTTGTTTATTTTTAATGAAAAATAATTGTCACATTTGCACAGTGTTCCCAAAGCCTCTTGTAACTCAGCCCAACAGCCAGAGAATAAACACTCTGCAGATTCCCTTGCAGAAAAGAGGTAACTCATTACTTGCAATAAATATTTCCTACTCACTCAAAAAGAAACCATAAAGGCTCTTCATGTGTGAGTCTTCCAAGATCTATTTAAACCCAGCTTCATGCAGAAAGATCACAAGCTTGATTTAGACTGGGTCAGGGCCATCTATTTGCTTAAAGCAAATGCTCTGTTTGACCTAGGACAAGCAGTGAGCCTTTCCTTGCCCACTTAGTCTCATCTTCTGCCTGTTCAGTGGTAGTGGAAACCAGAAAAGAGCAGGTCCTAGATCAGGACCTGAGCTCCCCAGGACAAGGTCTGTGGCAGCACAGGTGACAGTGCAGCAGGACAGCAGAGGGCAGCACAAGTTGAGTTTGCCATCAGACCATGAGCATGGGTGCCCTGACAGCACACTCCCCTCTACCCTGAGGCACCAACCATGCTAGTTTTAGATGAGGCTGCATGCAACAGGGCCACTGCCCCTGGGGTCTGTCCTGGCTCCATTGACAACTCTGCTCCGTGTGAGGTTTGCCTTTGGCTTCTGCGTCAAAAGGGTTCTACACAAGGGCACCTCACTCTCCCCAGCACTCAGGTCAGAGGTAACGCAGGAACAGCTGCCCGGGCTGCTCTGTGGGTGCCTGGCCCAGGCAGAGCTGGGGCTCCGGCGCAGTGAATTGCCTTCTGGTGCCCTCTAGTGGCAAGAGCTAAGTAAGGTGGCCCTGCAACTCCGGCATCCACAGCCCTCCTTCCACCCGGCTCTGGGCACCTCATCACCCCCTCTGCCTTCCTTAGTCATGTCCCCACCAACACTTGTTTTAAGCAAGGAACTATTCTACACGTTAGAAAGATTCCCCCTAAATCCTTCACCTGGGCCTTTTTGGACTAAAATCTGAAGGCTGTGAGCTCACCAGGAAGCAGAGAGAAGGTCCTGAAGGAGGTCCGAACCTCATTCTGGTGCGTCATGTGCCAGGGTGACAAACAGGCTGTTGAAACACACAGGAGATGTGTTGGGATATGGTGAGGAGGATCCCAACCACCCCTTTCTTGTATATTGAAGGACTCGTATACAGCCTTACAGACACTCCCCTGGAGTCTCTCACGGAGGTAGGAACTGTAGAGCATAGGGTTTTAGGAGAAAAGAAGGGCTGAAGATACCTGATTGAATCCCTACTCATGCTACAGCTGAAGGACAGGCCACTGTGTGAGCTCTAAAAAAGGGGGGAGGGAGCAACCCCACCCCCCCACTCCAGTATAATTTCTCATTCTCCCTCAATGTTTTTCACAGGCTTTGGTGTCTGATTCACAAGAACTATGTAGGTAGGACTGATGATCAATATGACTCACCATGCTTGCCCCATTCCTTCTTGGTAGGCCATTTCAACATTCAAGAGGATTTACCTCATCCCTTCCTACAAAGAAATACTAAGATGATTTTCCTCCAGCTGCTTATGCACCACCCACACTGCCCTGCATTAGGACTTCCCTTCAGGCAATGAGATGGTTTTTGCTCACAAAGGGGCACAGTTAATTTTGGGGTCATGTGAAAAGCAAGCATCACCTTTCTCCTCACCTCACTCTGGACTGAAGTCCACCACTGTCAGCCTTTCAGTGAGACATCAGTTCATTTCCCAGTCTCCTGAGACAACACAAAGTCTGAAAACTAAGCCCTTTCCCCAGACTTGCAAGCTCCTCAGCAAGGGCCAACACTGCCTGGAGAGGACTTCTCTGGAAACCAAATACTGATCCTGAGGAACCCAACCCCAGAGCTGAAAAGATCTTCAAGCCACAGAGAGCCAAACTGCCTCTCCTCATGTTTTTCTTGCTCTCTGGAGAGCACCTACAGAAAACCTCAATTCCTCTGAGCCTAATGCAGCCCTTTCCTGTTGTCAAAACACCTCTTGTAAATGTGGGACATAGTGTTCTCTGACACCAAAACCAAAATTCTCATCCTACTGCCTGTACTCTACAAGCCTCCTTAGGTAGGTACTCCTATAACTTCCTCATCTCCCTCACCCAAAGCACCCATCTCCATGTCAGGGGAAGCAAGATGCTGAGCCTGTCTTCTCTGACAGGCTTCTTCCCACACAGACATCCATATAAAAAGTCAAGAACATAATCTCTAAAGATCACTGCCCATTTCTTAGGGATTAAGTTTCCCCATTAATCTTAAAGCATATGACTGTTACTCTCCTCTCCCACACCTCTTCCCAGTGTTACACCACATGTATCTATCTGTCTGTGCTTCTGCACAACCCCTGAGGATCACAAAGCAAAAGTCCCTTTCTGATGCAGGATTGGTGCTGTTATCACCAAGCCAGAGCTTTGTGGCTGGGCAATGTACGTGGTCATCTGCAGAAGACAAAGTCTTGCATCTGAACTGTGATGATTCAGGGAGTTTTAGGGTGCTTTTTTTTTTTTTTTTGTCTCCAAGCCAATAAGAGCATTTAAAGAGGCACATCTTCCCCTGCAGGAAGCAGGGCGGTCACTCCTCTTTCTGGCAGGCTCCTCTTCTGAAGTGGTGGAGATGGCAGCGAACTTTGCCTGCAGCTTCACTGCACTTTGCTGTTTAGCACTTTGGAGCTTCACCAGGACTTCAGGTAGGAAGAGTGGAAAATAATTTATGTTTTCCTTGGGCTTTAGGTCCTGTGAGTGTTGCTTTCTAATGACTAGTAAAGTAACAGCCCTTCTCCAATGGCTGCCCATGCTGGCTTAGCACTGCAGGGTTCAGACTGCTTAAAATCCAAATGCTTAAAAGACTTTCTCCCCTTGAAGCGAATTTTGTTATCTAGGGACATCATCTAAGGATTTTAAAGTCAACTTACGGTTTTAACTTATTTGGCAGTGTTTAAACTCTGCATGACCTTGATTATTAAATCTAAAGACTGTGGGTAACAATTTGACTGCTGAGTACAGATGGGCACTTGAGTGCCGATTAGCTGACTTTAATGAAACGCTGCTCCGTATCATTTCTTCCTTCACTGAGCGAGGAAACTCTTGATTGCAGCTGGCCTTAAATCTTCAGAATGGAAGGTGCAGACAGGACTGTGTTTTCTCTGAAGGTTTTAGTTCCACTTCAGTTTTACTTTGGCTCCCACACACTGAAACACTATGTGCACTTGGGGATGGTGTTTGGCTAACCAATAGCTGTTTGTTTCACCTGCGGTTTCCTTTGGGGGTTGCAGAGGCATGCAGGAACTCTGATGCATCTTACAGTAAAGATAAAGCCTAGCCTTGCTCCTAGTAATGGAGATGAGGTTTCTGAAAGCTCCTCATGATAGAAAAAATAGAAACTTGTTGACCATCCACCTATTTGCTTCACTGCAGGCTGGGTGAGAACACCCACAGCATTTGCTCTCTTGAACCGCAGGAATAGGGCCCCCAAATTATTCCTCAAAGAGGAAACCACAAGAGAGAGACTTTTCATGCAACATTCAACTCTTCTCTGTAGGAACAGCTCTCTCTTGCTTAATAACAGGCAGTTGCCCGTTAACTGAGAGCAAGAAAATAGACTACCCACCACCATCCAATGGAATGAAGAGGACAGACAGAATTTTCCCCTCTCTTTTCATATTTCCAAACCCAGAAGCAAGGATAGGGTCTGAAATACAAATGCTCTGGTCCCAAGATCTCCCTGTACAGCAGTAAGAACTGTTTTCCCAGGTCATGAGATCACATCCTCTGGGCTTCTGAGTATTGTAGGTGCCTGGCCAAGTCATGCAGTGCCTCTGCTCCCACCCAGGCCTGGATGACAAGTGTTTCACCAGTACTGGCACTGTAGAACCCTGCACTGTTAGCTGGCACTCTGGGCCATTCAGCTTTGCTCCCGGAGCAGGACCATCACCTTACACACATTCAACTTTTTTAAGGTAATGGCCTTCAATGGCTAAGCTTGAGAAGAAGCTATCAGCAAATATTGTGGTGATGAAAATCAGAACTAGAGGGTGCCTCTGTGCTTGGCTCTAAGTGAGAGATCTAGCTGTGAAAAAAAGGTGGAGGTGAGAAAAGCTTGATTTTCACTGGAAATATAGTACAAGCTCTGTGTGCACATTCGTGCACATATGCAGGCTCACTGCCTACCCACACACACACAGTGTGAACTACAAGGGCCACCTCCTGCACTAGCAGATCTTGACATTAGCAGCAGCTGCACATCAGCTTACAAAGGTTTCCTTCCCCTTGTTTGTATTTCAGAAGTGGGAAAACAGAGAGAAAGGCAAATGTAAAAGACCAGGAAATAATGACATTACTGTAAGCTTTGAGCTTCTTGTAAATTAATGAAAAAAAAAAAGCAGGGCATGAGAAATTAGATACACAAGTAAGGATGCATAGTAATAAGGGCTGTGTGGAAAGAAGTGCTCAAACTTGAAAGCTCATGAGGTCCACATCAGTCCCTGCCCCCATCTCCATTTGGTACATACCTTGCTTCTCCACTTCATGGCTGCCACAATAAGATGGTCAGGACTACAGCACTTCAGCACCCACAGCAGCCTGTGCTGAAGGACAGTGGGAAGTTAGTCCAAGTTCTGCCTCAGACCCTTCCCTGCCCATCTGGAGAACAGGGACACCCTCTCTTTTGTCAGCATGTAGAAGGAGGGTATTTTCCCTCATCTTTATCTACTAGGCTAATCCCACTAAAATAAAAATCTCACAATACCACGAAAGGATTAAGGGGAGGTGGGAAACATCTGCACTTGATGCACTTGCAACTAAACTTGACATGCCAATCGCCAACCAGTGTTTGATATGTTACCAGAAGAATACTGTACTCTGAGAAATATGACCTAACTTCATAACTACATTCAAAACTGAGCCTTCTGTGAGTCAGAAGTCATACCAGAGACTCTCTAAATAATATTCATAGAATTGTTTTGATTGGAAGAGACTTTTAAGATCATCAGGTCCAACTATTAACCCAGCACTGCCAAGCCACCACTAGGCCATGTCCCTAAGCACCACATCTACACAGCTTTTATTAATTAAATAACTCTGCGGATAGTGACTCCACCACATCCCTGGGCAGCCCATTCCATTTATTTACAACCCCTTCTGTAAAGAAATTTTTCCTAATATCCAATCTAAACCTCCCTGTTGCAGCTTGAGACCATTTCCTCTTGCCCTATTTCTTGTTATTTGGGAGAACAGTGTCCCTCACCTCACTTCAACCTCCTTTCAGGAAGCTGTAGAAGTCTCCCCTCAGCCTCCTTTTCTCCAGGCTAAACAGCTCCCCTTACCTCAGCACTTTTTGTAAGACTTGTGCTCCAGATCCTTCACCAGATTCATTACCTTTCTTTGGACACACTCCAGCACCTCAAAGTCCTTCTAATGGTAAAGGACCCAGAACAAGCACAGTACTCAAGGTGCAGACTCACTAGTGACATGTACAATGGGACAATCACTTCTCTAGTCCTGCCGGCCACACTATTCCTGATGCAGGCCAGGATGCTCTTGACCTTCTTGGCCACCTGTGCACTCTGCTGGCTCATTTTCAGCCAGGTGTTGAGCAGGACCCCCAGGTCCCTTTCTGCCAGGCAGCTTTCCAGCCACTCAACCCCAAGCCTGCAGCACTGCATGGGGTTGTTGTGGCCCGAGCATAGGACTCAACACTTGGCCTTGTTGAACCTCATACCATTGGTCTCAACCCATCAACCCAGTCTGTCCAGATCTGTTTGTAGAGCCTCCCTACCCTCAGGCAGATAAACACTCTCACCTAACTTGGTGTCATCTGCAAACTTCCTGAGAGTGTTCTCAATCCCCTCATCCAGATCATTGATAAAGATATTAAAGAGAACAAGCTCCAATACTGGAGTGCTGGGGAACACCACTTATGACCAGCCACCAAATGGATTTAAATCTACTCACCACCACTCTCTGGGCCTGGGCCTTCAGGCAGTTTTTATCCAGTGAAGGATACTCCCATCCAAACCATGGGCAGACCATCTCTCCAGGAGAATGCTGTGGGAAGAGTGTCAGATGCTTTACTGAAGTCCAAGTAAATAACACCAACAGCTTTTCCCTCAATCCACTAAGCAGGTCAACTGGTCATAGAAGGAGATGTGGCTAGTGAAGCAGGACCTGCCTTTCATAAACCCATGCTGACTGGGTTTGATTGCCTGGTTGTCCTGTATATGCTGTGTGATGGCACTCAAGATGATCTGTTCCATAACCTTCCCTGGAATTGAGGTCATACTGACAGGTCTGTAGCTCCCTGGATCCTTCTTCCAGCCCTTCTAGTAGACAGGTGTCACATTTTCTAGCCCCCAGTCAACTGGAACAACCCTGATTAGCCAGGACTGCTGATAAAATATGGAGAAGTGGCTTTGTGAGCACTTCTGTTAGCTCCCTCAACCAGTGTCCTTTGGTGGATCCAGCCCTATAGTCTTATGTGTGTCATTCTTCTCACCTAACCTGTCATCCATCCTGGGGCACTTAGAAAACAACTGGTCTTACTATTATAGACCGAGGCAAAAAAGATGTTCAGCACCTCAGCCTTTTCCTCATCCTTGATCATTGTATTTCAGTGTACATCCAATAGAGGATGGAGATTCTCCTTAGTCCTCCTTTTGCTAAACATCTGTTTACATCACTTCATTCAAAAGGATTGTTTCACCATTTCAAACATACAAAGAAAAATTACTTAGCAATGGATGTGAACAGTGTTTTTCTGAAGCACAAGTGCACCAGACAAGTAAAAAGGTTGAACATTAGTTCAGAGAGCTGAAGCTCCTACTGTTTCAGGCAGCTGATACGTTTTGCACTCATGTCTTGTGTTGTTTCAGCTATAAATGTACCACCACCACATTCAACCGTGGAACCTGGCTTCCCTGTCCCAATGAACACCAACAACCCTGGTGTGCGCAAGGCAGCTCGCTTTGGAGTTTACAGATACAACAACAGTTCCAATGACCTCTTCCTGTTTAAGGAATCACAAATAAAAAAAGCCATGGTACAGGTAAGAAGAGCACAGACTTCTGGTGTCTATGCATGCTTAAAGATAGACAGAACATGTCCCTCTATCCCATTCAACTTCATTCAACTGCTCCACAGGAGGGCTCTGCTCCCCACCCTCCCCTCTCCCCCAGTAATTCAACACTTCAAAATCCACACCACCACACAGAATTCACAGATGTTGCACTTGATTTCTAGTGAAAAAAATTGGCACATTTTCACCCCAACCTTGCTTTAAAGGAGGAAATTACTTTCTCTAGATTGTCAGAGGGCTGAAATACATGCTCCAGGTGGAAATTGGACGCACCGTGTGTGAGAAGAGGGAGCACTGCAGCCTGGACAACTGTCACTTCCAGAGGGAAAAAAACCTGCAGCAGGTATGTGTCCAGTTCCTTTGGGGTACCCAGTAATTGTAGGTGATTCTTGTCCATCTCTAGCTATACAGACACCTTTGGACCAGCTTTGCCATGTCAATGTAGATGTACAAGCCTCCTCTGCACAGAACCAGATGGAGTGAGGCATAATTTCCAGTATAAGCAGTATAGTACCTCTCTTGTATCCAGGGCCAGCTCCTACCTGTAAGGAGTTAAATGAGACACAACCATCTGGGCCATATTCCTAGGTAAATGAGTGAAAGCATCCCGAAATAAAGTGAAAGTGCTAAACAGGGGAACCTCCTGAGCAGGAGAAATCCTTACATAGCCTTTCCCACAAAGATGAGACTACTTAGTAAAGAGTAGTTTTCCTGTGATAAAGGGGGCAGACAAAAGAAATCCTGTTGCCTCCTGCCCCATCATGGGCCAGGAAGCAGAGACCAACTAGCAGCCAACTGAACTCCATCACCAATTCCCTTTCTATTTGCAGATGCTGAGATGCTATTTTGAGGTCTGGATAATGCCTTGGTTACATAAAGCTTATGTCCCCGTTGCTCTATGTCACTGACACCTTTCCCCTTGAGGGCCTGACTTACAGGGGATCTACCACCAAGAGTTTATGCTTGCCTGGACTGTTGAGGCCAAAACTGAAGAGAGGAGCAGCTGTACAGAATCACCACAGATGTTCTCTTGAAGCACATGCTTGTTTTTGTCCCTGAGAAAGATGCTCAAAAGTGACAGAGACCTGCCTTGACTGAATCCACTTCTGTATCTGTTTTTCCAAAACTCAACTGCAGCTAAGAGCATGTTATCATACTCTCAGTAGAGACTCATCCACACTCTGGTAGAATTTCCAAATAGTGTGAACACACCCAAGCAGTTCTGTTGGACTTGCTTTATTCTGTGACTCCTCACACAGCTATGGTGTGAACAGGTCTAAATCACAGCACCCATGACTACAACACTGAGGAAAGCTTTACAACAATGGGACAGTTTGCCTAGGGATACACACAAAGGAAAAACCAACCAACAATAAATAATCTAAGAGTGTCCAGAGAGAAAAAGTTAGACATATCTGTCAGGAATGTGTGAGGTAGAGTTGTTCTCTCTTCAAGGCAAAAGTTGGAATAAGAATGTCTTAAAACACACCCACAGACCAGAAGTGACCCAGTCTAACTAGTGCTTTTAATTTAATCAACAGCTAATCTATATTACCACAGCAAATGCCAAGATGAATAAACCAAATCATATTCTCAATGCCTATTTTTGCAAAGCTTCAACAGCATAGTTTAATTCAGGTTAATACTAATTAATAATCAGAGGGATAAATTATATTATTATATATTATAATGACATAATAATACTAATTAATTTTAATAATAATTTAAACACTCTGTCACTGGAACAAAGAGCCAGGTGCTGAAATCAGCTGCATTTGGACTGCTCTGGCCAGCAGCTGAGTGGTAGGTCTCAGTGTGCATGGGCTTTCCTGGGGTTTTCCTTTGGTAGGGAAACACCTGGGGAGTGAAGACACCTCCCAGGAGCCAGCAGCTCTCACAGGAGAGGCTGATGAGCTATGGGTGCTGCCAAGGCAATGGTGACCACCCCAATGCCCATGGAAGAAACCCTTTGGGAGTGCAGTGAGCAATTGCTTTGTGGTGCAGTGCTTTCCATGGAAGTTCATGTGGAGAGTTGCTGGACAGCTCAAGAGGCCAAGGACACTCATCACAATTGCCCCTCAAGGCAGAATGGTGGTCACTTGGCATGAAGTAAAGACTGCAGCTCTGGCTGTGGGCTCTGCACCATTTACCCTGGAGGTGACCAATGCCTCCATCCAGACAGACCTGCTGAAGGGAGAGGCTGCCAAGCAGACCTCTGTTTGATTGAAGGCCTTTCTCCTACACCTTTCTCCTGGTGCAGGGACAGGTGGCAAACCTACCTGCAAAAGGTATGCCCAGGTGAAGGAACCAGTGAGAAGAGGAACTATGCTGGACCTTGTCCTTACCAACAGAGAGGGGCTGGTGGGTAACATGATGCTCAAGGGCAGCCTTGTCTGCAGTGATCACTAAATGGGGGAATTCAAGATCCCCGGGGCAACAAGGAGGGTGCTCAGCAAGCTCACAACCCTGGACTTTAGGAAAGCAGGCTTTGACCTCTTCAGGAATCTGCTTGGTAAAGTACCCTGGCAAAAAACCCTGGAGGGAAGAGGAGCCCAAGAAAGCTGGTCAGTATTTAAAGACCACCACTCAAAGCACTGGAGCAATGCATCCCAAAAAAAAGGCAGCAGGTAAGAATGCCAAGAGGCCTGCATGGATGAACAGGGAGCTCCTGGACACAATTAGATACAAAAGGAGAGTCTACAGAGACCAATTTTCACCAAAGCTTCACAGTGCTCAGAGGTCCTCAGATGAAGATCTGTATTTGCTCAAAAACTTTACTCTGCAAATATTTCCTCTCACAGTTTTTAAAGTGCATAGGAAACAAACTGCCTGTCACCAAAATACTGAACATCATTAACAGACACACTTTCTACTTGACATTCTCTTCACATCAGTAGTTCAGCATTAAGGATATGGAAAGCTTTTCTGTACCAGTTGTATCCAATTTCACAACCTGACTGACTTCCAGGACAAGATGACAGCTGTGAGAGTCATGCATGAAGCTGCACACAACCAAGACAGGGTTTAACTGGCAGCAGCTAGATCAGGAGATATCACTTCTGCAGGATGGGAGGAGAAAAAAAAAAAAAAATGTATATCACAAACTATAATCACTTACTGCTCATTTTTTCAGTTCTTACCTCAAACAAAGCAGCAAAAATTAGCTGTCCCATGTGCTTATTCTTTCATAGCAATGTGTTTTCTAAGCAAACAAAGGTCCAAGTGTCAGCATCATCTCTGTTCTGATCATTGAGCAGACTGACCCAAAAGCTTAGAAGGTCATTATCTCATCTGCAAAGGTTATTGCCACAAAGCAGACTTAGATTTAAAGGAATCAGATTTACACTAAGGCTTTGCAATCATTTCCATGAGCTGTTTATGCCGAGATACCAACCTCTGCATAAATGTGTCAGGGGTGTACGAGTTATCTTCCAGCAGCCCTACCATAGCAGAAGCTTGCTCCAGAAAAAGGACAAGGCAGTTAGCTGTGGAACAGCATTTTAAATAGCTACAGCGAAGTCTTGAAACTTGTGCCCTGCAGAAACATCTGTTCCACCAAGACAAATCAAAATGTATCTTTAAAATGCACAGCTGTGGTGCACTCCAGCTCAGTTCCTTTGCCTTAGGCTGTTTTACTGCAGGGCTTTACACCGAAGCAAAGATTTCCCCCCACCCTTCAGTAGACAGGGTTCAGTTCTCCCACATGCTACTGCACAGTTGTCTATCTCAAAGTAAGTTTGGGTAAGACACAGTAAGCACCCTCCAGCTCCTCCGGGAGTTGTACAGAGTGGGTTTCCTCTCTTTAGAGGGAACCACAGCCCCTTTCTTCTGCCACTGAAAGGCAATCTTGCCCTGACAAGATCTCTAGATACTGCTGTGAAGGCTCCTTCTTCTTCCAGTGGGTTGATGTGTCCATGCTAGAGAAGAGCCACCCTCAGAGATGCAGAAGTGCCATGTTCCTGCACTGACACTGTCAAGAGAGAAGACAGAACTGTTTGGGTTTTTTTCCAACCTGACATGTTCCAGCTTTCCCTGTTGCTCTAGGCAGAAAAGTCACCATCCATCTGAAACTACAATATGCCATTGACTTGCACGTCTGTGAAAGTGGAACAAGCCCATAAAAGCAGCATTCACAGTAGCACCAAGAGGAGTTGATGCCATTTTGTTCACTCTACAGGTATTTTAATGCTGCTGCATTACTCTGGGAAGATTACCTTTGAGAAACTGTCAGAGATTAAATGTACACAGGTCTCCATGGAAATACTGTATTTAAGCACCCCTTTTGCAGAGTAATGAAATAGATGTGTGTTGCTCAACCTGCTTCATCTGTGTTTTACAGAAGACAACCCCACTTGTGCACACAAAGCATGGCCTAACATGATCCAGTATGGCATCAGGAATGGGAGCTCAGAAAAGGTACTACTTTCAGCTCTGCAACCTCTGGGTCTCCTTGGACTGGAGATATGCAGACCCTGCATTCAGAACCATGTCATAGATCCTGAAACTGCACAACAACCACCTCTATCTGGTACAGCAGTTTCACCCTGGTCCCCCACCAGTGTTGCAGCCATCAGGACAGTAACTGGTCTCCTTTCAATTTTAGTGGCCATGCATGGAAGCATCACCAGACTTAGGCCAGACATTTCTCCCCCCAGTAAGTGTCATGCCTACTGACTCTCTCCTAGACCTGAGTGCATCCCATACCACCATCCCATTCTGTTTCAGGTTGAGCTATAACTTGCAGGGCCAAGCACAGGACTCAAAAAACCTTGCAGACAAGTTTCAGATCACTATCAGAACATGGAAGACAGACAGATCACCTCCCTCTGAGGAAAAGACTGGCCTATATTTATGTCCATAGATCTCCAGCTAAAACAAAATGCTCTGGTTCTTATAACAGATTAAATACCAATGGCCTAGTTAAGCAGCCTGTGATCATGCAAAATTTGTTGCTTAGAATGATATTAAGTTGTGCCTCCTGCCACAGTTTACATCTGGTGCTTTACAGACTTCTGTGGTCTTTTTTTTTTTTTTTTAAGGGAACTGCTGACTGACTGGACCTGTACCCAGTGAACTCTCTGTATATGCTGGACAAATAGACTTTATTCATTCTGAGAAATTAATTTTAGAACTGCACACTCTGTCCAAAGGCTTCACCTTTAAGCAAACTCCTTTAGATTGACAGCTATTCAGCTACTTTCCACATTTTCAGACAATGACAGCCAGGGCAAGAAATCAGAAGTTATAATTATTTTTATGGGCACAGGTTCCTGCTTGCCTCTGAACCCTACTCCCAGAATTCACCTACTGCCCTCACTGCAGAGCCTGCCTTTTGTCTGCCTGCAGTTATTTCTCATGCAGCTGTAGCTACAGACACACTCTTCACAGCTCAGGAGGTCTTCCGAGCAAATAACTTTCACAGCCTGCCAGAAAGAAGTAGTGACTGAACTCCCATGATACTGATGCAGGGAAAAACTCAGTAACCAAAGTTATTAAGCAGCCACTCTTTACTTTTGTAGCACAAGGCACACAGGGGCTATTTCAACCCAAAGCCTGCACTGATAATCAAAGAGTTCTGGATTATATTACATAAACTCACGTATATTAATGGATGTTTTGCATAGTCACCAACCCCTCCAAGGACTCATCATTAAGTGTCCATCCCTGTTAGCATGTGCACTGCAGTCTCTTCATGGTCATCAGGCACATTCTGGTGGTCTTCTGATGAAGGCTCATAGTCGTCCTCAGCTGTAAACTTTCAGCCTTTGCTGTTTTGCTCCATAAGATCCAGCCCAAGCTGGTTTTATAATCTCAACATCCTTAATGAGCCTGCTGCCTCCTTATCTCTATCTCTTAGGTTGTCCTGCTCCTTTGAAGTTTACTGAGCTCTCTCTCTGTTTCATGAGCACAGCTGTGCTATCAGTCTCTTCAGGGTTTGTTTTAAACACACACTGTTCTTGTTAGTAATTCCCCCCATATCAAGATGTCAGGGCCAGCAAAGAATCCAGGTGTCCAAGGCATCAGCTCAGATTCTTTCATGCTGCAGCAGTAGCCTTCACCACAGACTTGTTGGATTCTGTAAGCAAATTGCTCCCCATAGGAAGAGCCTTGTGCACAGCTCCATGGTGTCCAGCCTCCTTTCCTGACTATGGCACTTCACAGAACAACTCTCCCTGCTACCAGAGGATTAAGAGAAGGCAATTGTCCCAGTGAATAAGGGTATTACCTATCTTCTGGCTAAGACAAGCTGCTTCTGAGCTTCAGTTCTGCCATGATTAACCATTTCTAGTGTTCTTTTAGCTGTCCCTGAAACATTTATGCCTGGCCACTGTCTTGACAGTTTAGACTTGACTGCTCAGAAGTCACACCAGGCAAAGACGCACTCTGTTAGACACCTCTCATATGTGGCATTCTCTTTTCATCATTGATCATTACATCTCTGTCCACAAAACTGTAGTACTACTACTGTGTAGTAACACAGGGCTGGACCAAAGGTCAGCCTGCAGCAGCTCATTTACTTATCTTCTGCCTCTTACTGAGCTCCCTCCTAAATCATTAACCACCAAGTTAAGAAGGGCTTGCAAGCACCTGGCCTGTACAGGAACAAGTCAGCCTGATGCAGTAGCCATCAGGTACTTGCCACAGGACTGCTGCATCATTTCTCCTGCAAATTTTATGTGCAATGGGAGTTCATAACTATGGGACATCCCCAACGCTTTGACTTTCCAAGTGCTGCAGTGTAAGGAGTTCTCTGCTTACCTGGGATTCGCCATCTCAGGTGGGTGCTTAAAATCAGCAGTGGGACACCTCTGTCAGTTGCTTCAGTGGTCACTCAAGGCTATAAGGGTCCACCACCAGCTCTGGCAGGTCTAGGCAGCAGGTTTGCTGATTTGCCTCTGTGCTAACTTGTCACTCTTTCTCACCTGAGGTGTGATGATTCAGTGAAAAGCTGGAGTTTCTCTGGAGCAGCAACAGCTCTATGAAGCAGCACAGTTGTAACTGTAAAGCTCCAAGCTAAGTGCATACTCTCTGCAGTCTTGGCTGAATTATAGCAGTGTGACAGACTGTGGTTAAATTGATGGTTTCTGGGCTTGAAAGACCATTTAAGATGCCACTGAAGTTTTGTAGCCCTATACAACTTGATGAGGCAGTGAGGTAGGAAACCCAGAAACATCTGGGAGTACCTTACTGCCTCTAGTAAGACCTGTATTTGACTGTGTATATTAAACTTCTCCACAGCAGCATTGTCACCTTCCCCCACGCTGACAGGTAGCTTCATTGACAGTGGTTACCTTGATTATTTAGAAAGTGGAAGCCCAAACAGTGCAGTAAGAACACTCCACGTACTGCCTAACCCACCTCTTCAAACTCAACTCGGAATCCCTCCTGCCAACAGCGTACAGCGGCCGCACATCCCCACCTAGTGGGAAAGGCACAGCTCTGAGTCTCTGGGACGGGAGCGTCTTCAGCTCTGCAGGGAACATCCACACCTACCACGGACCCCTAGAGCAGGAATGGAAGGGGTAGGAACAGCCATGATGAAATCTGAGGGCGTTGCTTTAAGCATGAAAGCACTTGAAGGGAAAGGAGTTCAGCCCACGAAGTTCCTGCTTAGTGTTTTATCCACCCGGACATGGCTGCAAACACAATTCTCCTGCTTTGCACCAGCATAATGAGGAACCTCTGGAGGACAATGCAACAGGCATGTAAAATGTCATCAGAGTAGCACAGCAGCAGTTTAAACTCCTTTTGCTGCACTGGAGAAAACTACATTCTTGAACACAAAAGAGAGACAAGTAAGTCTTCTGTAAAGAAAGAGGTTTTTGATACATCCAGAAGAGCCTGCAGTTCACAAGTTCAGTCACTGGCAGTGTTTTCTGGAGACAGTTTGGGGTTTACTATTCTTTTAATACACCCTCTACGTAAATAAATAATTGCAAGGTGGAAAGTAGAAGCTGGAGGAAAAAAGCACCTTCAGTCTATCTCCTATTTCTGACTGCTCAGTGAAGACACCCACAGATCTCTCCTCATCCAATAGCAGGATGAATGTTACATTACAGGCACATACTCCAGCTCCTCGTGTCACAAGAACCACTAGGACTTCTTCCAGAGTTCACAGAAGTTTGGAGTTAAGCAGATAACTGAGTCCTTCCTTCAAACCACACAACCCTTTGCCATTTATAATTGTCCACCAAAACAAGCATTGAATTATTTTCACTGCTTCAGTGTTCCCACTACTGGCCATCAATATTTAGTAAAGTTTGCTTCAAATTTGCATCTTCCTATTGCAGAAACCTTCCTGTTTGTATACAGCTCTGCACTTCTTACATTCAGACTTAAACACAGAGCACAAGACAGCAGGCCAAGCTCACCAGCTGACTTTAAGCAGATGAGGTCTTCTTAACCTAAGGCACAGCAGAAACTGAGCCTTACTGGGTCTTACCACTGGCTTTTAACACCTCAGCAAGAGCAGGTCCTGCTCATGCTCTCCATGCTTTACATCCTCACTGCATGAAGTGAGGCTTCCTCCATTCCTCTGCTGTCCTGCCTCTGCAGGCAGACTCTGTGACAAACACAAGCCTCCTCTGAACTTTGAAGCTCTTCAGGAAAATAAGAAATGAACCATTCTCTTCATATCTGAAGTGACTGTTCCTCCTCTGCAAAAATGCCACTGAGTGCTGCACCCCACTCCACCCACTTCATCTGCAGGATTTCAGTAAGCTGGTCTGACAACTACAACCTAAATATTGGCCTTTACTAATCCAGATACCAATTAGTTTAAGCTTTACAGCAACAGCTGTTCCAAATACTGTTCTTTTCTCTCCCTAATAATTATCCACAACACAAATCAAGTCTATAGGTAATAGTAGGAAGTCCTTAAAAACCATTTGCCTCAATAGTCTTGTAACAGGAATACCATGGGCTACATGATGTATTTTGCATTAATTTAAGCATTCTGAAGTGCTTGGAAGGAAATAAGGACAAAGGCTGGGAACATTAAGGTAGGAGGATGGGTTTCAAAATAAAGTGGTAACAAGAGTAAATATCTACAGCAAAGATTTCTTAACTGCTGCCTAGGCAGTGTAATTTTTTCTGCCAGAAGCTGCTACTGGGGAAAAATCTGTGATGCTAGTGTTTACTGATGGAGACCCAGGCTTCTCTACAAGACAAACTGAGCATAGCTCTTAATGTTGATTTCATTCACCAGGTCTCCAGGCTTACACAGGATTTTGCAGGCAGCAAGAATGTAAAGGCTTCAGCAGGTTGCTTTTTTAAGTGTAAAGCTGCCAGACCGATTACCAACAGACTTTTCTTCATCACTGCTCTCACACCCTCAAAGAAAAACAAAGGATGTGAAGGATGATAAATTTTAAACAAGACTTAAGTAGAAGCTCAAAATTATCCGAGAACTAGAGCTAAACTATCCCACACTAGGGAAAAATACAAACACTTTAAATATAAACAAGCCATGTTTGCACAACTCATTCACAACAGAGATACCTCACTGTTTGCAGCTCTGGGTTGCCTTGCCTGGGCATGCTCCTCTACACCAGCCAGCAATTCATTCCCACCACAAGCATCAGCTTTGTTGTAACTGCTTCAAGAACCAAGCTACGTGGAGAAAAGTTACACTCACTATGCACACACCATCAGTCTCAAGTTGAATATTTGAACAGCTAGCATGGAATGAGTATCCCATGCTGCCATTCAGTTTCTCCAAGAAAAATTTAGCCTGACCCAATCCTGGGATCTCTTGCCCGAGGTAACACTTGGAAAGGAGCCTATCAGCACCATACATGAAGACTTCCCAAGAGATCCAGGAATGGGTAGGGATGACTGGAGACAGTCAAGTCAGGCAGGCATAGTAGCACCTATTTCCCCTTTCACCTGTTTAACCCATAAGCAAGCTCCAAAGTCTTTAATACAAGAAATGACAAAAGGCATTGCTCTTCTCCAATCTTTTTCAAACCAAGGAGCAGCTATCACTAAAAATGAGTCTCTTACAGATAGTCATAGAAGATTCTTGAGTTTTATTTGTTTATAGCAACATGAAGTACATGGTTCCACTTAGGTATTTTAGTGCAACACTGAAATCCATTACCTCATTAAGCTTCAGCAAGGTGACCTGTTTACATATGCAGTGGAAAAGATTAAAGTGTCTCCCTTTGTTGCACAACATTTTAAAGCTTCCAAAAATCTAAGTAAATAATGTCTCACAGAATTATACAAGCAGACACTTGGCTTGATTATGAAATGCTTTTGTTGGATGAGCTAAGTGTTTTCTGCAGTAGAACACTTCATTGGTAAGCCACACACACTACTACACCAGTGGGATCAGAGTAGAAGTGGTGACATTCTAGTAGTCTGTGCAAGAATTCCACTCTACTTTTTGCAAACTGCATATCTTGAAGAGACATTCTCCCAGTTGATCACATTCCAGATGGCTTTCAAATAATCAGGTCGGACATTTTTGTACTGAAGATAATAAGCATGTTCCCAAACATCGATTCCTAGCAAGGGAATCAGACCTGTAAAAGAAAAAAACCCAAACAGGATAAATTCTGCAAATCTCTGAAAACATGCTTGACATGTAAAGTCTTATATTGCATCCCCAAGTTGTGGCCCATGTCTGAGTCTTTATCTACATGAAGACAGAGTCTTTATCTACAGCACAAAGGTACTTACTGCAGTATCTTACAGAACTGTGTGCTCTCCACACACATATTGCATGAATGAAAGACACAAGATAAACACCTATGAATATGCTAGAACTGGCTTAAAGGCCTAACTGAAACCAGATAAAGGAGTTCTTGACAGGCTTACATCTTTTGTACAGTTATGCAAGCATTTGCATGAAAATGCTACACCGTGGAGTCTCATGCCCTGACAGTTTGCTTGCAATGTTTTCATTACAAGTTATTTGTTAAGTGTCTAACTGCTTTTCTTGCTAGAATTTTCAGTGAGGATTTATAATGGGCAGTTTTTATGGGAGCAAGTGGTGATGTTTACCCCATTATGGTGTACATCCCTATATTCACTCCCCCTCCCCACTCTTCTGCTGATAAGCAATACACAGACTGCTGCCAACACACATGAAACTCCTTGCTGTGCTCTATGAATTCCACAGAACATGCTTTAAAGACAGCTGCAGTAGGACAAACAGCCACTGCAGACAGGATTCTCATTGGCCATGACCTCTCCCTTCTGTGGAGGGTCTGCAACCTGTCATCAGGTTGATGAGATGTTTCCATGTCTCTCTAGGAGAGTAAAGATATCTTCAGAAGTGACAGTTGCCAGTATTATACTGCTTGCCTAGATGTAAGGTTTATCCACATGCAAGGTTAATTTAATTGTCACTTATTAATTTTTACCACTATTAAGGGAACAGATTACAAGCCTTCCATTTTGAACCCAGCCTATATATTAACTCTTGTTCTTGCATACATTTTACCCCTCCTGTTGCTTGGCCTACACTGAGTTCTGTCAATAGCCCCTCTGCCAGAGAAAACCATCTAAAGGCAATGGGTTTAACCTTCCTTGATACAGACAAGCTACTCCAAATACTCCAAAATAATCCAAAGGAGCATAAGCTAAATACTGCCTGAGAAATAGAACTTTCACAGTATGTTACTTCTATCTCCCCCTGCACTAGACAAGACTTGAAATTCTACTGTCCTTCAGTTTTTAAGTCCCACTTTACAAATGCTGTTTGAAAAACTGCAACTGTCTTTCACTTCTGCTAGTATTGACATTTAGTTATCCAGAGCTATTTATCTAGAAGAAGAGGGGAAGGAAAGAAACCCAACCTGTTGTTCCTTGCAAAGGGTCTTGATTTGCACAAGCTGCTATCTGTAGGCGCCCCTGCTCCTTGTTATAGCCAAGCCACCCCCAGCCTGATCCCTGGACACCAACTGACACGGCCGTCAGCTTCTCCTTGAAGTTGGCAAAGGATCCAAAGTCACGTTTGATGGCTTCCAGCAGTTCTCCTTGCAAAACAGAAAGATCACACAAAGTCAGGTACTGAACACCTTTCAACTTCCAAACTGCCACTTGGAAATGTGAGGAAAGAGGAGAAGCAGCATTTGGGGTCTGGGAGAAGGAAGTGCCTAGGCAAACAGAGGACTTGCATCATTAACAGCTCTGTCCCAACCTACTTAAGAGGTCAAGCAGACTGGGAAGAAATCAGGTGCAGCAAACATGCTGTCCTCAAAGACACAGCCAGGTGCTTCCAACTGGACATTCAAGAGTTGACATCCTTGTCTAAAAGGACAGGGAACTCCACAGAGGACTAGGAAAGAAGGCAAGGAGCTAATTTGAGTACCTAAACAGACAACATTGGTTGTCTGACTTTGGTTTGTCTTAGGCCAAAGAAATACTTGAACACCTTTGGTAACAGCAGAATGAGCTTACACATGGTTAAGAGGTATTTAACCACTTCCCTCAGATTTCAGATCTACAGCTGTTTCTACAGTTAAGCACCCCATTTGGTATAGATAAGTAGACCCCAGGATTAGATCCATTCTTTATTATTAAGCTGATCTGTGCTAGGGCAAAGGGACCTGAAATTAGCCTGTTCAGTGGAACAATGCACTTCCCCTACACCCAACCACACTTGTGCTTGTCAAATATTTTGTTTACTCAAAATCTAAAGGTAAATGTGCTCCCTTCTTATTGGCCTTCTAATTAGGCATGTGTGAGAATACTTCATGCAGTGCAATGCTGGAAACTTTTCATTCCATACACCAACAGATGGTCTTGAAAACTTCTTGGCAATAGCTGTAAGTCCATCTTAAGACAGGCTTTAGCAGGCTTCCTACAAAAGCCATTCAGCTCAAACTGAAAGATGACATTTTAGGTTTACTGACTTTCACAGAAACCTCACAGAAATTGGAAGATAGAAACCAAGGCTTAAAAGCATCTTTTCTGAGAATGTCACCTGAAAATAAACTGTATCAGCAGTGGACTGCTATCAGAATTGGCTGTTTATATTTCAGCTTTGAAGCTTCAAAACTTTCTGCTCAAGTCTTAACCAGATCATCTTCAGAGCATCTTTGTCCTTCTAGAGTCAAAAGTCACAAGCAGATGTCACTTACGAATGCTGAACCAGAGTACAAAGCACCTGGGGCCCACCAATTTAAAGACAGGCATTCAAAACCTCTCCAGTTCACAACAGCTTCTGGGAGATCTGCTTTATAGTGCCTGCACCTTTAAGTGCAGGTCACTTGTACATAATCAATACTCAAATCCTTCCAAAGGGGATTTCTTCCTTTAACTGCTACACTATCCCTATTCAAACTGAAGCAAAATCCAGCCACTAGGATGGGTCTGAGCACATTTCTTCCCTTTCTGTGAATCAAGTCCATATGGCAATTTAATTGGCATCGTTTTGTACAACTATTTTTTTCTTATGAAGATGGAAAGGCCAATACACAGCAACAGCCAAGTATTTTGCAGTGTACACATAATCAGCTTTAGAAATTAAAAATACTTAGCACAGGGCTAGTATATTCTTGGCTTCCATCCAAAAAGAACTGAAATCCTCAGAATTGTGGTAACTGTCATATAGAAAGGCCAAATAACTCTGAAAAATAAAGATCCTCTAGACTCTTTCAAAGAGAAAAAAAGAGATTTAAAAATGATGCAAAACCCACCATAAGCAGCACTAACCTTTAGGTTCTCCTCCTCCATTAGGAGTAAGGTTTGTCCAGAAGATGGTGTGGTTGATATGACCCCCACCGTTGAATTTCAGTGCAGGCTGAAGAGACACCTGAGCTGTAACATCACCTAATGATGCAGAAGATAAAAATACATAGATCATAAAGATATCATCATCATCATCACCCCAGCATTCATTAGCAGTCAACTGTCATTGCCACCAGGCCTCATTAATCTGCAAAATTGTGTATAACATGCCTATGGAAAACAGAAGGTTTGGGAAGTTACCTGTGTTTTAGATAATCACTGGCAAAATACATCAAAGATTTCTTCCTCTCTGTCCTTATGCTGCAACAATATGTGTCCTGTTAGTATGGCAACTACCAGACAAACCCCACTACACACACACAGGATCCACTGCCATTCTGCAGCAGAATACAGCAACCAGCACAGCCACAGACTGGAGAATGGCTCATGGTGCCACTCCAAGGCAGGACACTGTTCACTATTAGCTCACTGATTTGCAAACTAGCATTTTTAAACTTCTTAACTTACAGGGCAAACAATTTGTGCTTGAAAGCTGATGAGAACTGTGAGCACATACCCAAGCAAAACATTCTTCTGCCTCCTATTCTGTTTGTCTTTTTTTTTTCTTTTTTTGGAGGGAGTTACTTGCAGGAACTGACTGACTCAGGTCATTTTACTCCACATGACAGAACCCTGCACCTGAAATCAAGATCAGAAATCCCTGTACTTCCTCTCTCCACAGAATGTCATATTCCTTAAAGAATTCACTCATGCCTTGTGCCTCTAAATGATGTTCTTCCCTCCCTTTCTCAGGAATGAGTGATAGGAATCTTCCTACAGCAACACGAGCCATTCCAGCACAGAAGTGAAGGAAAGCCACAAAGCAACAGCACACCTGATACTAAGGTTTTAAGACAGAATTCTGATTTCTCAGCATCTCTCACTACCTGCAGGTGGGTACAGGACTGGAACAAAGCATCCAGTGCAGCCAGTAAAAAAACTGTTTGCTGAATTCAGGCATCAAGTTAAGGATGAGACATGTCTCACACCCACTCAAATGGCATCTTTGGGAAGTTTTCCTTGAATTCTGACTGCCTCAGTGACACTTTATGCTCATCCAGAGCAGTATCTCACAAACCAGAAATCCAAAAGTAACCCAGCATGTCTTTAGTATCTTCATCATTCTTTATTCCACCAATCTTTAGAGGAACCTATTCAAGTCCACTAGGAACCAGAGATAGCATTTGATCATTGTCCTTAAAACACAGTATTTGTGGTACTGTCAGATCAGTTCTGCTGAACTTTACACTGGAAAAGACAAAGGGGGAAAAAACCTGATGCTTAATCAAATCTCATTAGTTTATTAATTTATACTGCACAAGTAATTTTTAGGCCTACCAGGCACTTAAAACCTCTAAACTTTCATAGGTAACCAACTTTCTCTATTCAAGCACACTAGCAATTACCCAGGGATACAGGTTCACAATTACTCAGGCACTGACAATTCCCACTTTCATCCGAGGCCAAGCAGTTAAATTACACTGTAAAGCCACTCTGCAAACAGACAGAAGTCTATACAGTAATCATTTCTTAGAGGTAAACTGAAGCTCTTAAGAAAGATCAATACAAAAGAAAGAAAACTATTCCACCTTCTTAAAAAGATAACATGTTATCTCACACATTTTCACTGATCCAGCTGAAAGATAAAAAGAACATCTAAATTAAAAAAAAAGGCATTTCATGTGTTTCAGTGATCTAACAGAAATCAGAGTGTCTCAAGATTCAATCTGAAATATCAACAAGAAATTCCATGATGGTTTGCAGCATGTTTTAGTGTCTCACACTGGCATGTGACCTACATGATGCCTTAATCTCACCCAAAAGCATAACTGACACCTAAGAGTAGATGTCTATTTTAACTGCACATCTGTCTTATCTCCATTTGGAGATGACTTGAGATACTCTCACAAGAACCAGCAGAACATCTGATATGAAAGCCACCAAGGTCCACAAATTTTACTTTACACAAGTTTGTTATTAATGTTTCACTGCAAATTATTTGTTTAGAAAAATGACTACAATTCCTATTGAGTCAGTCTTAGGTTCAAGTTACTAATGTAAACAGAGATTAAGTCCATGATAATCAATCAATTTCCTTCAACTTGTACAGTACAACAGAGAACACAATTCATGCTGTTTTGTTAGATCTAGTTTCCAATTACCACCATCACTGAAGCTTACACTGAAAGCCTGTTTCTAATAATATTTCACTTTAATAAAACTTGAATTACATAATGCAAAACTTTAAAAATAAACTATTTCTCCTGCAAAGGAGGACTTTTTTTTTTTCAGTATCTATGTCAACAAGCTTCCATCTCATCTGCTGACTGGGGATATACAAACCTTTTGCCAGCGCCTCTTTGTATTTCTCCTCAGCCACATTCAGGTTGTTCACGTAGGTGGCATGGTGTTTGCTGTGGTGCAACTGCATGATCTCTGCATTAATATGAGGTTCCAGGGCGCCATAGTCATAAGGCAGGTCAGGAAGGGTGTGCTTTTGCCTGGACACCAAGCATCCCAAGGGTGCTACCAACTTGGCGCCGCTTCTGGAACAGAAACAAAAACAGAAGGAAGTGGTTTTTAGAGCAGCAGCTCTAAGTACATGGGGTAGTATCTTAGATAAAGAAGCCAAACTGTCATTTTTCTGGTGGTCAAAGCAAACACACTCTGTAGGTTAACTGCACAGGCAAATTCCCATAAAGGTCACAAATACAGGGCTTTGCAATGTACAACTGCCACTTCTCGGATGGTGCCCAGAAGCCACTGCAGAGTCAAATGCCCTCCCACACATGCAGACAAGGCAAAGGCGGGGAGAGGAAGGCAAAGCCAGCTGGGCGTTAAAAGCTTCACCTAATCTTTTATTGATGGAAAACAGAAGCCAGGATGTCCCTGGTGAGCTTCCCTTCCTCACTATGCAAGAGGCCTGTGCTGAAAAAATAGCAAAGGTGGGAAAGCCCCCCAGCCACTGAGTTCTCAGGAGACTCTTGTAGCATTAACGTGTCATCACTCGCCCTTCACCGTCCCTACGGCAGGTACGGGAAGGCCACACGCTGCCTCACGACAGGGCAGCCACGATATTCGGCACAGAAAAACCACCCAGGTCCCGGTTACGCTTCCCCGCTGCAACACCTCGCACTTGTTATGAGAAAATAAAAAACATGATGATAATAAAATCCCTGGCTGGGAGAAAGGTCAACTCTTTCACGTTTCGCTGGTGACCTTGGCATAAAACAGGGACAAACCAGCAGCAAAACGCTCGGGGCCCTGGAGAGGGGTCGAGCGCGGCGCCCGTGGCTCGCAGAGACGAGGACCTGGCAGCACCGCGTCAGGCGACAGCAGCCCCTCGGCGGAGGCCGAGGGCAGAGCGTGGGCGGGTGAACGGACAAGGGTCCCCCTGCAGCAGCGCGACCTCCCTACCCCCGGAATGGCGGTAAAGCGCTGAGAGGAGGGGATGACCACCCCGCCTCCGCCTCCTCCCGCCCAGCACACGGCCGCGGAAAGCGAGGGCGGCCCGTTCGCCGCCGCCTCACGCTACGGTGCTCTGGCCGCCATTAGGCTCCGCCAGCCTCCCGCAGCACGCCTCTCACCTGCCCGCCGAGGCGAAGCGGCACAACATGGCGCCTTTCTGACGGTCCGATCTTCCCCCGCCCTCGGCACCGCCCGCCCCGCCGACGTCCCCCCAGCCCGCCTCCGGTGCGGGACGGGCGGTGCCGAGGGCGGGCAGCGGAGGGGGCCGAGCTTCGGAGCCGTTGATGCGGTGCTGCAGTCACCCTGTTTCTCTGAACTTGGAAAAAAGACGTTTTCTAATGTATGGAGCACAGTATTCTAAGCAGAACCACCCTGGAGAGCCGTTATCTTAAAGCTCAGGCCCTCAGTCCTGCGAGGCGAGGCAGCCGCTGAGCTGAGGACTCGCCTCAGTCGGGTCGCTCACAGGCAGAAAAGCCTCCACCCAGCCCTGCGGACAGAGCGGCAAAACACAACTGTGTTCAGCTCCGACAACCTGCCTGGCAAAGACGTTTCTAGCAGTTTAGTAACAGGACCAGCAGCTATTTTATCTACGACTTACTTTTCTTCGGTTAATTTCTGTTCTTTTCCTCATTTTTGTGCTCGTCACACCGCATGTTTCCCCCGCGGTAGCAATGCAGTAGCCGATGAAAATCCTTCCTTCGGGCACCTCACCACCAGCATCTAGTCTGTATAGCCAGTGCAAATGAGTTCAAACACCCATTAAAAATTCGTTCTCCAGAAAGGTCTTCCCTTACAGTTAGAAGGCACTCTGCAGAAAGGACAAAGATTAGATAAAATTCTAACTGCATGCAAATAATTGCTACCACAAACCCCTCAATCTTTTAGACACATATATTCTAAGAGTTTACAGAACCCACTTATATCAGACTATAAAACCACAGATTACATAAGGTTCAGTGGGGTTTAGGTCTGAAAAACCTGGATGAAAATAAATTACCTTATTTTGGAAATTGCCAGGGAACCTCAGGCCCGAGGCACAGCACAGTCAGGAGCAGGTGCCCATCCCTTTGCTTCTTGACAGACCCTAGAAAACCACAGGAATTTAGATTCACCTCCCAGCCAGAGGTACTCTGGAAAAACTGAGCAGTGAAGATAACTGCTTTATCAATAGATACAATGACAGGCAAATTGTCCAAAACCAACAGGAAGTTTAGAAACAAGAATTTCCCAAATGCTGAAAAAAATATAAAGCAAAATTTAGGCAGCATCTGTTTTTGAAGAGTAATATATTGCACTCCTTGGTGATAACTAAAATATAATTTACCTTCAAAAATGAACTAATTACATTCAAGATTATTAAATGCCACAATACAGGCACTGACAGCTAGGAAAGAACATGCATATTTCAGGTTTGAACATTTCTACAGCTATTATTATACTGTAATTCATTAATGCTTTGCAGTTAACTAGTCCAGTTGCTGGGTTTTTCATTTTGAGAAAAGAATAAAACAGCCTAGCCTACTTAATCAGAAGACATCTCTAAGCAAAGGACAAGGGGAGTACTTTACCCTACCTTATGTATTTATCTTCAACAAGATAAGGTAACTTCTCATCCCAGGGTATATATAATTTCTAATTTATTTTTAACTCTTTAAACAGAAGATTAAATCTTAAGTAATGCAAACTCTTGAGAAAATTAAAATAATCTTTATACGAGGTTTTTAAGACACAAATGTCCTATAGTAACTGACAGATTAAAGGGGCAATCTGTCATTACCTGAAAGCACATTAATAGCAATTTTAAATCCTTCCCCTTCATTTCTTATACTAGGTGAAAATGCTTTTTTTTTCACCTGATAGGAGTTGCTTTCATATTTCAGACTGACATTTGAACCATAACCACAGATTTTTCATAAGGCTTTTTACCATCTGTATTATCAAATGAAGCCACTGTTATTATCAGCATTTTTGTTTCTTACAAATACTGTATTCTACCACATACAGGATCCAGGATGTGTATATAACATGCTATGGAAGATCAATCCATACAACACTAAGACCAAACACAAAACAACTACAGATCTAGATCACCATCAGGGATTTTGTTAACTGGAAATACTTTAGGTGCCAGATGCCAGTATTTTTTGTCACTTCCCTTTCATGCCTTTAACTAGTTAACTGCTCTTTTTCAGGCAATGAGGGCTAAAGTAACATCCAAAAACAAATCAATGGAACTTAAGCTTCCAGTGACAACTACTAAGTTGTTTTAATACATTTAAAAGTGAATCCTATTAAAAATCCTATTAAAATTAAAACAGCAGTGGTCCACAGACTAGGTTTCTAACAGGTTAACAACAGCTAATAGTTACTTTAGCTACATCCATTGGTCTTGGACAATACTACTGCCAGTTCTCATACAATATACCACTTAAAAATGGCACCAGAGAAACCCTTCTGTAAGCTAGGAATAAACTATAACAGTGTAAATTTAAAACAAATCGAAGTATGTCCTAGAACTTGAGACAAATACTGCTTTCAAATGAGTCTGTTTCTGCAGTGCATCACAAAGCTGTAAGGTATTTATTATTTAGTGGCGACATATGAAATTTTTAGTCATTTGGCAATTACAAGATTACCAGGTAGAAAAAAAAAAATGTTGAAACTACTTCAAAATATACTGCTAAATACTTTTATCTTCCCCTTGAGCAGTGTGGAAAAGCCAGTGCTTTTTCACCTCCCTACTTACCCACCAACATCACTAAACTAGTAGGTAGAAAAGAACCACCAGAAATTAATTTTCTGAGAAATTAACAACTCCCTGCTCCTGAACAATGAAAATATGCTTAAAAGGATTTTTCATTCTTTGCACCAGTTGAGATCAGGTCCCTCAGGCAAACATTTAAAACCAACAAGAGTTGCATCTGCTTTAAGAGGCTGAATTATGCCTTAAGGATTTTGTAGTTTCATCTGCACATATAACTTGTGGTTAGTTGTAGCTTATTTGTAGGGTTTGTTTGCTGGGGCTTTTTTCTTGTCTTTGTTATTCTTATCTTTGTAAAAGCCAGGTTCCAAATCTAAGGCTTACTTCTATTAACTCCCCCCACCATCTGCCAGTAAAGACAAAACCTGTACAATAAGCACTATCAGGCTGGCCCAAAATTAGCATGATAGTGCACACCAGTTACTTCAGGTTATTTGGCATAAGCTGTATAGATAGGATTGACACAGGAACAAATCCAATAAAAAATAGTGTAAATACACTACATACAAGTAAGCCATGTAAGCCAACGCAGAACAATGAGGAAATTACATTATTAAAAGTTTTTATTTAGGTTTGGTCAGTACAGGTAAGATAATATTGGAGTCACAGAGCAATATGCATCAACAGGATACAACAGTTCTTAAAAACTGAGTAACTATGCACACAATTCAGAAACATTCGGTCACCTAAGGAGAAAATGCACAGATGTATGGTGGGAAAAACTGTAATTAACACTGAAACTACTACAGGACTCCTTCAGAAAGTCCATCTTTTAGTGATAAAACTACTGTACTGGGCAAACTTGGCAGTCATAAACCCACAACTATTATGACAAATCTTGAAGGTGGTGCAAGTCTAACAGTATGAGTAAGAATGCCCTTACACAGCACAGGTACTAGATATACACAGATTTGTACAGACATCATTTATGTTATACTTTATGGAAATTATTTCCATTTCAACTTCACATTAACTCATATAAAAATAACTTGAGCTACACAAATGTCCTTTTAGCAACATTCAACGTAATTAACTGTTAAAATTTCCAAAGTGGCAGAGGTATTGAAGCAGAAAGAAACCCACAAAAAGGCAAAATCGTGACAAGTATGCACTAATTTAAACGTCTTCTGGACAGTACCCTCTCCCAATTTAAATGACACTGTATAAAAATGCTGCAGAAAAATGTTACAAAACTGAACCCTGCACATTTACACTGGAGTCCAAACCATTCTGGACATGACGAGAACCCACAGTTCTGTTACCTTTCACGCTCACTGTTTTCTCCTCTTGAGGATCATGACTCGAGTCTGTGTCATTTGAGTGGTGAGTGAGAGAGTTTTCACTGCCAGTGGGAGAGTCTACACTTTCATACCCAGTACTGAGTTGGTTTATGTAGCTACCACTTCCTCTACCAGTTCTATCTTCAGAGTGGTTGGACAGCTTATTACCATTCCCTGGAGAAGCCGGGAAATCATCTTCCGCGCCGCTACCCTCCCTATAAAATCCAGGCCCAGGCGTCCGCTGGTGGGAGGAGCCCCCGTTGCTTGGTCCATTTGCCAGGCGGCCGCAGTCTTTGCCCACAGCCTCTGCCTGCTCCGGGGGCTCGGAGGATGGAGTCCTGCTGGTACCTGGGTTGGAGGCCTGCGACTGCTGCTGCTGGTACTGTGCCAACTGCTGGCGAGTCTCCTTCAACTGCTGCTGAAGAACTAGAATGGTACTCTGCATACCCTCTACCTCTTCATCAAGCTGGATGATGAAGTCATTCAATTCTAGGTAAAGAAAACACATTTGTTGCACATACTTAATAGCACATATAGTTCAAATCTCAGACAAGAAAAATATTAAAATTCCTGTAACTCAACAAATTCACACTGAAATTTTTCCAACTATTTTTCAGCCATCAGGTATGTACTGGTTTTGATACTCTGCCTCTGAAGGAGGAAATGCTTAACTAACATCTATGTATGTGCTTTTCATACTGCTCCTCAAAATGCATGAGAATAAGGTAATCCCTGGAAAACAGCTCTATTCCAACAATTAGTATTTTGCAAGTAGATCCACTTTCACTTTTTACCTTAAAAGTGACCATATTCAGATCTATTACATACAAATGCCATTCAACTACGAACACCTATTCACTGACCAAAAACCCCCATTTTAGTCACTTTGAAGGAAGTTTCAGCTCTTACCATTTTTATCTCTGCAATTCCTGCATAAGACAACACTAAAAAAGCCTTCTTAACAAATTTTACTAATTCCAGAGTGTTTTAGTACTTACATACCAAGAAAAAGGATTTTTGCAATTAGGACTGAATTTTGGAGCAAAACATACTTGACCTGAAACAGTAAAAGAAACACTGACTCCCTTATAGTCTTCCACTGCACCATTAATACAGTGGAGCAAATAAAATGCAAACTGCTTATTAGTGCAAAAATTGATAAAATTAACAAGTGTTCTTGCTGCTGTGGAAATAAGCCTTCAGGAAAACTGAGAATGTCCACACTATCAAGTTCATAATGGAAGTAAAATATAGATCAAGTGCAGAATCTAAACAGCAGTTAAGCAAAAGGGTAACTATTCCAACAGCATGCCATTACAGAAAGACTAATTTACCTCATGAATTCTAATTATACTATTTTATACTGCTATGATCCTCTGTGTATGTAATCTACCCTTAAAAATACACACATCAGATTTACACAATGCCAAATCAAGTCTATGCTATCTTAAAGACTTAAGTTTTAAAACAACAAAAAAAAATACATCCAGGTTTATGCAATGTCTAACTAGTTTATGTGCAAAACCTGACTGTAGTAACCAGGTATCTGTTCTGTAACAATTTGTCAAAAAAAAGCCACTGATTCTATTCCAAGCTCTCAACTGAACATTTAAAACAAACATGCATTTTCCCCATTTAAATTACTCAAGAGGTGAGAGTATGGAGGTGATTTCAATTTAGGTTTATAATATAAATTTGGACTGTGAACATGACACTGAAATATTTTAGTTCATCTGAGCTACCTAAGCAGAACTAAAATTAATGGTTTTTTCTTACTCTTATTGTTAAGAGGTTGATTTTGTAGAAGTAACTTCAAAATGAATCGTTAACAAGCAGCATTCTGCTTAGCTTCATGCAACATTAACAACTTTCATCTTACCAATTCACCAGTAACGTGTTGCAGTCTGAACAGTCTATTAGATATCAAAACCAAATCTGGCAATTTCAAACTCAAGCACTGCATTACTAGAGCTGAAAAATTCATGTCTGCCAAAGTTCAGTTTGTTTGTTTGTTTGTTGCGGGCTTTGTTTGCTTTAAGATGACCAGTGAATACTTACAATTGTCATATTTTACTCAATATTGCCCTTTCACTCTGGCAAAGATGGTTCTACAGTATGCGTATCGTTAGGAAATTCAACTAGAAGTGCAAGGCAACTTCCATTTTCTTAAAAAAATCCCTTACCATCCTGACTGCTTTTAAGTTCCTCACTATATTTCTTCTGTAAAGCCAACTCTGCCTCAAGTTGTGCAATACGTCCTTGGGACAGCTGCCTTCCAAGCTCTTGATTCTCCTGGATAAGCATTCGACACTTCGCCATTAACTTTTTGCCTGTTTGGCTGCAAAGGAAAGAGCCATCTATCACAAAAGGAATGAAAAACCTTCAGTCATCTTCCTCAAGCACAACTACGAGACAAAAAGGAGATGCAATTTCTGCATGTCAAAATTCAAGCAACATTATGCCTCAACAGAATTGTCATAGCAGAAAGTCTCCCTATAGTTACCACATGCTGCTCCAACGCCAGCTGATCTTCTGTCGCTGTCCCATAAAGTGGAAGGGAAGTTTTATTACTGCAAATACGAATAAGCACATTGATTTTTTTTTATAACATCTGGATTATCAGTATGCATAATCTTGCATGTGCTAATTCTCAACGGAGTTAAATAGTTGATTAAAGATGTGCTTTGTAATTCAAAAGATCAAGTACTACATAAACTTTACACACATAAAATGAGTTGTAAATAAAAGTTGTCTTCATTGGTTGTACTAGTAAAATTTAATAACTCTGTCTAAGCAAAGAGAAGAAAGCTGCTCAGGGATAAAAATCCCATGTTCATTTTTCTTCAAGAGTCTCAGACATTTTGAATGCTGTCCAGATACTCTTCTTTATAAAAATTTCATGTTCATTTTTCAACTTCAATTTATGTATTTGACAGTAAAGTACACAGTTTCATTATTTCTATGGTCAGCTTTCCCTACACATAGCTTACATGGTAAGGAGAAAGTAAAATGTAGTTTAAAACTGACAGGAAAATAAAGGAAGGTGTATCTTCTTAATCATCCTTTAGAATGACAGATTTCAGATCATGAGTAACGATCATTAGGATGCCCAGTTTCTGAAAGAAACAGGAAACAGGCAGGAAAAAGGTATTTGGAACTGACAAGATTTTCTTTACTGAATGAGTAACATTACACATCTTTAATCTTCAAGATAAAATCTGCATTGTAAAGCATTATAGGAAGTAGTATGCAAATTAATATATAGGCAATACAGCTGACTCCATAAGAAGAGAAAAATTGAAGTCCTTAAGGCTCTTGGTCTGCCAAAGTCAGGATCACAATCAAACGCAGGCTCCTTCTAATAGGCCCAGCAATGTAACAAAGCTGACCTCTTTCTGCAGATGTGTAAGCTCTGCCAAAACCAAAAAACCCCCAACCCAAACTTTAACAGGTTTATTGTGAATTCAATAGCAGGACCTGCATTAAGGACCAAGAAGGTCATTTAACTTTTTGTTTGTTTGTTTGCTTTCAGACAAGCGACAAAGACCAAAAGAAATTCTGAGGATTAAAAAAGTAGAACAGGAAAGAAATTTCTGCTACAAATCACAGTCACTGTTCTCTCCTGCAACCAAAATAATTTAAAAACAACAACTTCCTTATCAACTACCTTTTAAAAGCATTCAAGTCTTAGACAACTTCTAAGTTCTGCCATCTCTGCCCCATTTAACATTTTCCGACTGACTCTCCCAAATTTTTCAGATGTGCTGCTCCAAGAAGGAATCTGGCTGTGTAAAGTCCTGGAAGCCTGAAACACTGCTAAAGGCAGCGACCTGTTTTCTTTCTTGATGTGATGTCCAATGCCAGGTCCTTGAAGTTTAAATTGTGCTGACCTAACACAGTCCAAGCCGCACATTTAAAGATGCAAGTTTCCTTAGAGATGATCATTCTGTGTAAAGCAGGAGCACTTTGGAGATAACCAATGTGACATATCCCAAAAGAGATTAGGCAGACATGCAGTGATTTTTAGCCATTTCAAACTCCTGTTACTGTATTCATCATCACTACAAGTTGAAGAAGTTCACAGTGCTTAATTCATGTAATGCTTTTCTCTTCACAAAACACCGTCAACTGTAGAATCGGCAGGTACCAGTTACCTTGGAATTGGGATCATTTTAGAATCCCACTAATTTCTTCATGTAAACTCCTGCCAAAATGTAAAATATTTATTACCTGTATAGAAATTTGCATAGTTACCTATAATGCTATTTCCTCCCATCAGAATTTTTCCAGATGTTCTGAACAAGTATGGCACCAAGTAACCTCCCCTTGTAATTTACAAAAAAGACAACATGCAAGAATATCAAATCAGTGACTATTAAGATAACTCCTATTAACTGTAAAAATAACTTTGGCATTGTTTTCACAAATCCTCTTGAACACACATGCAATAAAACCTGCAAGAACATAAGTGGTTAAGTTTCAGAAAACTGGAGTTTGTTATAATAAGCTTACTGCAAGTGACACTTGTCATTTTTAATTCAAGAAATACTCTGTATGGAATGCTGGCTGAAATGGCTTAAGAGGAGCCATCCTCTTTACATCCTTTTTACACGCCCTTGTTTCTCCCTCCAGACATCTGCAGTTCTGAGGCTGGACACCACTCAGGGCTGTAGATAACTTGTCACCCCAAGAACAGCAGGAAGGGATCTGAATAGGAGCATCAGCTCCTCCACAAACTAGGTCAGATGCCATGCAGTAAGAATAGTTCCATATGAGGATTGACAATTAACACCATTTAAAGGGCATGTGTGTGTATGCATGGGATGCAAAGAGAAAAATCCTATAAATTCTTCATGAGTCATCATTTCTTTACCTTCCAGAGGTGAAAGCTATCAATAAAATCTTAACCCAGTTAATGACCAGGAAGCAACTCTAATTTTCTGTATTCCAGCTACTGCAAATATAAATTATGCACATTCACAGCACTGACTTAAAGTTATATGATGCATATTAGCCTATAGTGCAGCTACATAACAGAATTTTCTTTTGATACTTTTGCTTGGAATAAAGTGGCAAGTTACTTCTCTCCTCAGTTCTACACACACATTTAGAGCCTGAGGACTTAAAAAAAACAACCAACCTGTACCTAAATGTATTGAAAAATTTTCTGGACTCCAATCTGCATGAGCAATCTGCACACAATCTGCCTCTATCCACAAAGTAGTTAGCTTTACAAATGGATTTGGAACATGTTGAACAATTTAATGCAAGTCTTACCTCTGTTTTGATGCTAGATCGTTAAAATCTTAGATAATGCTATAGCAAAATCATTCACAGTATCACTTCTCAAAAGGTAAAGATTTTCTGTAGGCTTTTTCTTTTGCTGTTAAATCATTACTCATGCAAAAAAAATAATTCAGCCATAAGTACACTACTCTTCAATACCATATTGATTGATCATCTGAAGCACAAACACGATACTTCTGAATTAAAAATATGTAATGGCATCTTAATAGAAGTCAAAAACAGTTAGAATACATCACCTTCTGTGACAGCTAGATTTTTTTTTAATTAAAGCTGAATTTTCTGGAATCAAATGGAGTGATAAAATGTCACCCAACTGTTTTGAAAATCAAAGCCTCAGATTACTAAATAGAACTTAATTCACTAAGAAAACAATCACACAAATACTACACCAAATCTGCATTTCACTTTACACCCCTCAGACATGCACTCCCAACTGTCCCAATTGGTACTCTTACAAGTAATGTGGGACAACAGAACAGAGGCTTCAATAGAGTAGCAGAGGCTCCTTCACTGATTCCAAAGAAAATGCATGCATTTAAGGTTTGTTGGCTTGTTAAAATACTGACTTTGTTTTCAGAGAACGAGACAATGCAAAAATAAACAATCTGTTCAATTCTCGTTCGTCCCAGGAGTTTCACAGTACAACAGTAAATCCAGTAGTGTTCCTTGAACTATATATTACAACTATTTCAAGGCACATTTTATATTGAAGTGCAATACAAAAAAAAAAAAAACAGGTGTACAAAGGAATAAAAACACCCCACCAACACTGAAGACAGTTGCCATTGTGTGCCTTCTGTATTGAGCATTCGAGATCAGTTCTTAGGATAGATGATGAGGAAATTCTTATTTCTGCATGAAAACATGCAGTGAAATACTTGTCACAACCAGTTTTCCTTCTATACGCTAGTTGTGATCAGATAGATATTGCTTCCAACAATTTTAAGGCTGCGATTAGATAGAATGTACATTTTTGTACAGTCCTAATTTTGAGGCATCCACAGTATTACCAACCATCCAGAAAACAGTTCATGATTTAGCAACATTGACTTAAGGCTCCATCAAGTTCTAGAGAGCCCAAAGGCTAAACAGTCAAATGTAAACACTGCCACTGTTGTGGTATCAGATAGCGCTCTCGTGGCTACTCAAAACTGGTTAGCAAGGAAATTCTGTAATGCAAAATTCACCTCGAGTTCTGACCCAGCAGTTCAGTGAACAAGCAGCAAGTCCACAGTCTTATTGGCAAAACTGACTTACAGTGTCTCTAAGTCACTAGGCTCAAGGTTAAGAGCGAAGCATATTCCACTTCTACATTTTACGGGAATTTTACATGTTCAATTCATGATTTATAATCTCTAGGTTCTCTCTCCTCCAAACTGTCTGTAGACACAGTGTGCCACAGACTTAAGACTTCTGTTTCTCCCTCTATTTTCTTCAAATTGAACAATTTTGCAAATGTCTACATGTTCTAGAAAAGATTTTTTTTCGAAGATGGCCATTTCTTCAGAATAGTCCGACGCCATCAGGCCTCTGAAGCAAAGGGGGAGAAAAAAAGCTGAAACACAAGGTTCATCTGGTAAGTTTTACATTAAGCATTACAAGCTGGACAGTATAAGAATGTGGCTTTTGCCTCAAAACGTCTGAGTCTTGGTGTGGAAACGAGTACTTGGCTGTCCCACCATAGCATTCTCGTAGTGGGACTGTCAGGGAAGTCTTGACTGGGGAGTATTTGTTTTGTTTACCTATCAGGCGTAAATTTCCAGGCACTCAGTTCATTTTGGGCTTGTTCCAGTTTGTCTTTAGTCTGTTCCAGTTCACCTTTCATTTTGAGGAAAAACAAGTTGATGGCTGGGTCCACCATCGTTGATCGCAGTTGGGCAACACTGGGCTGCTGGACTTGCTTGAGGTACTGAATCTGATTCTGCACAAAATAAGACAGAATTATGTTACTCATACAGTATAAAATACAATTTTGAAGTCATTTACATACAAATAAAAATAGTTATTCCAAAGATAACATGAAGGAAGCTTGCCTTCTTCCAACACTATCCTGAGAAAGGCAAGATGAGAATCAGCTCTGCCCACCTGCACACCAGCCACGTGCACACTCACCCACCAGCTGCCAAGCTTTCCAGGCTCAACTCCAATCCCCAACCACCACTCCAATTTGTTTCCTACATGGCAGATTACAGTTACCAAAACAAGGACTAGAGCACTAGAATGCTCCCTTTCTATGTGCTTGCATGCTCTGGGGGGAAAAAGTCAGTATATATAAGAGTTATCTGCCTAAAACAGCTAATTTCCATGTAACTTCAGTGAAGGTTATTCTGGAACATCACAGCTAATACTGATGAGTATTATTTTTAAGCAATTACTAAAAAATTACTTACTTTATGGAAAGTCTATCCATCACAGCTATAAACAGCTCAAAGTGTAGCCAAAAATCCTATACTCTGTGATCTTATCTAAATTCATAGCCTGAAGTACTTAAAATCTTGTCTGTTTCTTTTAGAATTGGGGAAGAAAGGTGAAGAAGGTACACACAATTTTGCTTTTGGTGAAAAAAAAGCTTTTTTTTTTTCCTTAGCATTTATTGTTTCATCTCTATGCTCAGAAGATAAAAAACCTTAATACTGCTGTTTCTCATAGTAGATTTTATCAGTAAATCTTACAAGAGAAGCAGTAGTTTGAATACCAGGTAAATGTTAGGGTATAGTACCAGAACTGATCTTCATTAGCATTCTGGGCTGTGTTAGGAGTGCTGTGCCAACAGGCCAAGGGAGGTGATTCTTCCCCTCAGCACCAATGAGACAGCTGGAATACTGCCTCCAGCTCTGGACTACCCAGTACAAGAGAGACAGGGATATTGCGGTGAGGCTAACAAAGAGGCATGGACATGGGTAAGGGGCTGGAGAACCTCATGAGCAGAGGCACAGGACACTAGGGCTGTTCAGCCTGGAGAAGGCTCAGGGGATCTTCCCAATGTGCAGAAATACCTGATGAGGGAGTAAGGTGGAGCCAGGCTCTTCCCAGTGGTGCCCACTGAAATCACAGAAGGCATTGGGCACAAACTGAAATGGGAAATTTCATTCTAAGAAAATGCCTTTTACTGTGACAATGGCTGAACACTGGTACAGGTTCCCCAAAGAGTTTTGGAGTCTCCATTCTAGGAGATGCTAAAAAGCTGATTGTGCAGTCTTTAACAACCTAGTTCAACTGACCCTGCTCAGAGCAAACTTCAAGTCCCTTCCATCCTCAGTGATTCTGTGATTCATTTCCAGTGAGAGAAGCTCTCAGGAATATAATGCAGAAACAAGAAGATTTTTACCATCTTCTCTCAGGAATGGCCAAATTAAAGCAGCAAAGGAAAATTATGTTAAAGTAATCCAACAAAGACCAGAAGTCCCAAAGTGGTAGAAGATAGTTTCAAGAAATAAAATAGTCACAGAAAACCCATAGAAATAAAGGAGAAAGAAATGGAAACAGTAACCAAAAAGGTACTCAGCATTAAGAATGAAAAACCCCAAGAGGCAGATCTGACAAATTTCAACAGAACTTCCTCTGGAAAAATCGGTAGCTCTCTTCTTTACCCAGCCAAATGGATCTGAAAGCTTACAAATACCTTATCTAAATCCAATGGAAATACCAGTCTAATACCTCTAAATGAAACCCAGTCAATCTTATCTTTACATTTCAATTTGTTTCTGCATCCAGTGACAGTCAGCAGTAACATTTTTGGTATATGTGCACAAATCAAGCAAGGCTTATGCAAGAATTATCTTGGTTCTGAAGCAAAAAGCCCTTCCATGCACAACTGCTGCTGAGAACCAACCAAAACAACTAAAAAAAAAAAAGCAAACTTTAAGAAGTGTTCTTTCCTAACTCAGTGAAAGTCCAAATGCCCCACCACTTCTTTAGGCACAGAAAGTGTGATGCTATAGATATGCAAAACACACAGCACATGGGTACTGCCTCAAAAGCTGAAAGCTCTGACAATCTGAAAGCACTTCTCTCTAAATACTTACAGTACACTCTTGCATCTCCTGTTCCTTAGTTGCCAGCCTCATCACCAGAATATTTTCTCTTCGGGCAGACTCCTGCTGTTGCTGTTTCAGCTTCTCTTCTGATTCTCTCAGTCCCGTCACATCATTAGCTAATACAACACATAAAAAGCAAGTTTTATTGCATCCTCTCAATAAATTTTTTAAGACCTATAAAAGGCTATTAAGCAAAATCTTCAACAGCAAAAGCAATAAATAAGCATGACTATAATGTTTAAAATATAATGAAATATCAGAAAGGCTTGACAGCAGCTGGTTTGACACACACCATTCTGATCCTTCCTCAAAGCTTACTGATCTTCTGAAAATATTTCCACGCTTATATAGGAAATAACTTTTATATTGGAGGGGGAAAATTACACTCTGTCAAAAAAAGGATCCACAGTATGTAAAACAGCACTGTTTGTGGTCAATCCTCAAAATGGTCCCAAGACTCCACAAGCAAATAGTAAGACAGGTGAGAACTTCAGAAATGGCAGCTCAGTCACTACTAGAATTCTTCTGGTGAAGATTTATGAAAGTTTCTATGTGAAATGTGAGAAGCAGCACAGCACATTTCCAAATTACTCAAACATGACCTCATGCAAGCAGCCTGATAGAACCAGTACATGTTAACTCTGCTACTTGTCATGTATAAAATGATGGAAAACTGGAGTAATTAAGAAATTTTTTTTCTAATTACTTGAGAATAATCAGCTGCAAATGCAAACTAAGAACATGACAAATTGCCACAGGACAATTCATTTCCAAATAATATTTTACAGGTAATTCAGTAACTGATAAGTATAGTCTGTATTAAGAGTTTCCAAATCTGAGAAACTAGGATTGTCAACTTATTTACCTATGTATGTTTAGAGAGCTTGAGATCAGAATGAAGTCAGCCTATTACATTTGCTGTATTTTAATCTCTCCAAAACTCAAGCATTGTAAGGCAGCAGTAGAAAAGAGAGGTAACAACAGAAGAAACCAGTTTGGTGTGAAAAAAACCCTTCAAACTCAGTGGTACTACATCTTTAATTATTTAAGCTGAAAAGGTGAGCAGAGAACAGCACACAACCCATCTGTAGCTGCCAAGACAAATTTTAAAGTGACCTAGGCTTGGCAATTCAATCACTTCCAGAATATATTCAGCTTTTCCCTTTGGACAGTAGGATGTTTCTCCCATATTCTCTTTTGAAAGACTGTAGTACAAAACAAGTTTTTAAAATCACATAAGACTGACAAATATTTAATTGGCCTAATCAGATCAACCATTACTTGGGGGCTCATTTTAGACCTTTATCTCCACAAACTATCCACTTCCCATTTGGCTTAGAATCCTGTGAGACTACTGAAGACCAAATCATTAATGGAGTATTTCCTTTCTAATGGAAAAGTCCTGAAGACAGTTATTTGTGGGGTTGTTTTGAGACTTCCTCCCCCCACCCCAGCAGCCCAGGTACAGATGCAAGAGAAGACAATTTAGACATTAAGATCTGCAAAGGAAAAGAAGTTGCTGAGAAAGTTAGAAAAAGCTGAAAACTTACACTAGAAAAAATAGGAAGGTATTTTTCCTGACAAATAACTGACATGCAGGTTAGCTTTTATTTCTAATAATTTTAGAAGGCAAAAACATAACTTTAATAATTCTGCTTTATATTAATATCCAGGTAACTCATAACATTTTGAAACTTGGTTAACTTACAATTAAGGTCTGTGTACTTGCCCTCCAGAGCTTGCACATATGCTTCATACTGCTTCCACCTATTGCAGAGACAAACAAAAAATAATTTTCTTAAGCTCAGTTTATTAAAACAACTCATTCCTAAACATGGAGTATTCATACCATAATCATAAAATGTCAAGAGGGAATTATACAACTGCATAAAGACAATTCCAGTTTAAAAAAAAACAAAACAAACAACAAAAACTAAAGGGCTTTTCCTTATGGTAATAGTTATACAAACTTTAAATCTCAAAAGGATAACAAGGTAGCTGTCCATTACAACACCTCAAAATGAGATCTTAAAACTTAAGTGGCATGTGGACAAGCACTGGGATCAATCACTTATCTCTGTAAAGTACCCTAAGATACATCTCATTTTCACAGCAGAACAATTCAAGCAAAATGCCTTATTATTCCATAATAAAACAACATTAGCTTGGTTACCAAGTGAACAACAATGGAAGCAGAAATGTACAAAACACTACAGCTGGCAGTCTAGGCTAAGCAGTTATACCTACTCACTCAAACCAAGAACATACTGGGATTATATTCCACCAGCCAGAAGCCAAACAATTCAGTAACTCTTTGAAGATAAGTTATTTAAGTGACTCAGCCACAATCAGAAAACACACTTAAAAACAGCCCTGCATTTGGTACAAACCATCAAATCAATAACAAATGTAGCCTGCAGCAGAACTAAGCACAAATTTCACAGGATGATGTTTTGGGGAGGTGTTCATTTTAAAAAGTACTTTGCTCCTAAGTGTCTTCCTCACAGTGATGCCTTTCCACATTATGAAACACATTAATAGCTTTCCACTACAGAACCAGAAGGTTTCTGTTCCCTCCTCCTAACTACTCTCTCCCTGACACCTATTTTATGCCAGACCCATCATATCTGCTTTAATTCCTTACCCACAACACCCCTATCTTAATCAAAATGACAAAAATCTAGCTCTACATCATTTGTGACCATTTAGTGAATTTGAACAGCTCATTAAATGGTCTAAAAAGCACCAGACCTGTAACAGCAACTAACAGCACATCACTGGGAAAAGCAGAGGGTAAGCACAAGATCTAGCAGCAACAAAATTTTGCCACACATGAAATCAGCATGAATTAACTCTCCTAAGCTCACTAAAAACAGCTGTATTCACACAACCCTTTAACTTATCCTTATCCCCCTGCTCTAAAAAGAACATTGTTAGAAACAAGCTTCACTGTTTGACCAGTAAAAGTTCTATTTTAGTTCAGGAAATGTAAATCCCACAAAAGTAAGAACGAACCAGTCTCCTAAACAGCAAACCTGGGAGGGAAGAAAGAACATTTTTTACATGAAAGAATTAAGTGTCATAAAAGAGTTGGTCTGTACATATACAGCTGCAGGAGTACTTCTGAACTGCATCTCACAGCCTGAAAAGTAATTCTGTCCAAATAGTCATAAACACATAGCCCACACTCCCAAGTACAGGAGCTACACAAAGAGCAAGTGAAATAAAGACCTGCAGCACAAGTAGACATGACAACCACCAAAACAAACCAACCCCACATCAAGCAAAAGCAATGAAAAGCCTCCAAACACAGCATATGGTCACCAAGAACACCAGAGAGAACACCTTTAAATCACCTCTCATCAACTGCTAGTATTTAATCAAGAACTGAATATCTGGAAAACAGTGCAGCACTGGGCCATATAATGGATTTTAATTCACTTGCCTGCTAACTGTTGTAGAAACATGGCTCTTCAAACATAATGTTTATCAAAAACCTAGTGAACACTGTTGCAGTTAATCAACTTCAAGCAAGTGGCATTGTGTGTGGCTGAGATGGAGTTAACTGTCCCCACAGCAGCCTTCACAGTGCTGTGCTTGCACTGGCAGCTGGACAGGTGTTAAGAGCACAAGCTTTGGCTGCTGCTGAGCCACACACACAACCCCCTACCTCTGTCTCCCATACTCCCTTCTCACCAGCAGGCCATGAGTGGACAGGATCTTGGGAGGGGACAGAGCCAGGACAACTGATCCAAACTGAACAAGGGCTGTTGGATGCCATATGGCATCTCCTCAGCAATAAATGCTAAGAGAAAGGGGTGTGTGGGTTTGTGCTTATTATTACAGTATTTCATGTTCTGGAGCAACTACTATACACCCTAAATCCCTACTTCCCAGAAGTGACAGGACTTGATCTGCTGATGGGAAGTAGAGAATAAAGCTTTTCTTTTCCTTTGCTTCCACATGCAGATTTTGACTAATTAAACTTCCTTTATCCTAACCCATAAGTTTGTTGTTTTGTTTTTTAATTCTTATTTTCTCTCTCCCCCTGCCCTAGGCCTGCCAAAGAAGAAAGCAATTGAGCAGCTTAGTGGGCAGCTGGCACCCAGCCAAGGTCAACCCACCATAAAACCATATGAAATTGTACAGAATAAATGTGTGATCACAGACAGTCAGAACTCTTCAATAATCAAGGCATCAGTTTAAAACTTGAACATTTTTATGACAGCAGCTTTATTTTAACACAGATGCACTGTATCCATTTTGCTACAGCTACAGAAGAACTCAGAAGCAATTTTCTCTTGCAGCAATTATGCTAATTTTCACCTCACTTCAGGCAAAGCAGAAAGGTAGCAACTACAGAGACAGAAAAACAAAGCAAACTGATTTCATACAGTTAGATTTCAAACTAACAAAACCCCACTCCATTAAAAGACAACTGAATAGACCAAAAGCACCAAACAAGAGAAGTAACAGAAGCTTTAAAACATTCACATGAATGACAAAGACCATTCTTTTAAGTAACTCCAGCTGAGGAAAATAAGCAAATACATTGGTAGGCCCTTACTGAAAGGGAACCAATTCATTTCCAATCAACTTGCAGTTGTGATCTTCTGATGTGTGTACATTTTTGTAGTGATCTCAGTAAGTTTTAAGTTCTTAAGTCTTCTCTTGCAGTAACTTTTCTTGTCCAGTGCCTTTAACCATCTATTTTCCTAAGCACTGTTTTCCAGCTTGTCTTACTATGTTTAGAATAGCAGCACAGATAATTAACAAAGGGAATTAAAGTGGATTTCTGATTTTTGAAAAGATGAAGTTACAAGATTGTAGTTTCTGAAGTCTTACAAAAGAAAATAAAAAGGAAAATAAGTAACTATGACAAAATAAAGTGTTTTAAAAAAACAAACAATTATGCTGAAGATCACTGATAGCAACTCATCCGTTTATTCCTTCTGTTTATGATGCCTACACTGGTAGAGAAGAACAGATGATACCAGGTTCAAACAGGACAGGTGTTTGAGTGCAGCACTATTCTCCAAGTTAGCAATTCTCCAAGAAATCTGTTTTTACCTGAACAACAAAAGGTCTCTTATTTCCAGATGCAAGGCTCTAGCCTTACACTGTAGAACTGAATCTCCACGTGCAGCAGCTTTGCTTCTGTACTTTTTCCAGTAATCCAGACTGGCAGCTGGTGACATGCCAGGCTGAGGCAAGCCTGCATTCCCATTACATGAATCTCACACCCAACTTTGCACACAGAGCTTGACAAGGGGACAAGGACAGAAAGTCCATGGAATGTACCAGTGATGCTGCTTTTCCTCAGTCATGGCATCTCAGCCATGCCATGTGGAAACCAGACAGCAGAAACTTAGGCTCATTTAGCAGTGCACATACTATGGCCTAGAAATCCCAGATACTAAGTACAACTCCAGTACAGTCAATTTCTCAGAGCTGCAAGTGACACACAAAAAAAACCAAACAAAAACCACTAAAACAAACAATAAAACAAAAAAAGCAAGTATGATCCAAAGCCTCCATTAGGCCCTACTGCTATCAGGCAACAGCTGGAGAAAGTCAACTCAGATGTCAATATAAGCCACAAAGCAGGTCTTCATTTCAGAACATTAGAAACTTTAATGAATGCTGTATCAAAAAAATATCCTAATTCTCTGAAAAAAAAAAACCACACACAAAACAAGACATGTCACATCCCAAGAGGGCACTAACAGACCTTAAAGACCTCTGATAAACAGCATTCCTAAAAATTACATACTTCAAGCACTTTCCAGCTAGCTCAATTCAGACTCTTCAGGGATAAGACTTTTGCTCTCTACAAATCAGCAAAACAGGTTTTAAATAACAGTAGTGACATCAGTAGTTCCCTCCCCAAACTGTCAGAAAATGTACAGATTGCTACTAACACATCATCTTGTGCAGGAGGAAAGCACTCCTCTGTGGGGAAATTTTTTTTGCCTTACTTGAAGATGTAACCCTTCTACCAGGTTGCATCTACACATATCATCTACATTAAGCTTTTTTATTATAAACATAGGTAAAATCAGCACAGACAGGAGTTTTCCATTCAACTATTGTCCTGGTTTGAGCTAAACAGATCTAACTGTGTTGAATGATTTTTCTTCTCACTCTCTTCACTGCACTGTCTGAAGTTGACAGCACACTTCTGCAGTGTCTGCTTCTAGTAGTGGCAACACTCAGTGTTTAGTTCCTACCAAGGATCCATGTGCAGAAAGGCCCTGGCTCCTATGGAGACCAAGGCTAATGCTCAATTGTGTGTACCACAGTGGGGACACAGTGAAAGGCCACACCTGCAGGGGGAAGCAGATAGGACAGATGACCCCAAACTGACCAACAACTTATCCCATCCCATATACATCATATTCAATATAAAGCTAAGAGATCATGAAAGTCAAGCTCTTTTCTTCAATGGTTGGCATCAGAGAAGGACTCTGTCCATTCTGCCTTCAACCCTGATCTGTGTGTTCCAGCATCCAGCTGCTGCCTGTCAATGAGTCTAGTCTGGGACTTCCCCAGTGCCTGCCAACAGCAGCAGTGGTGATGGTGATTCAGTTTACATTCAACAGGTCACTTACCCTCTCACAAGAATTGGAAGGTAACTGAGCAGTGTTATGGAGGTTAGTGAATTCCTTTCATTCTCTAACAACATTGAGAAGAATTTAAGACTTCATGGCTCTAACATACCTCTATAAATAACACTTTTTACAGCACTTTTTTTTATGCCAAGCTCTGAAGTTCACTTTCTCTAAGAAAAACTCAGCATTTCAGGAAGGGCACACAGCACTGCACCTAAGTTGCTCCTAAAGTGACTGGCCTTAAGTCCATGTAGACTGAACTTCAGCAAAAGCACCATTTCTTCAGAACTGCTTGGGGAAATTGAGGTGCTTCAATGTTTTTTAATCTTACCAACCACTAGACTAAAAGATCTGGGCAATACTGATCAGATTTTTAGCTATGATCCAGACAGTGCTTTATCATCATCATGTTCCTGGCTCTTCTTTTTTCATAGAAGCTCCTAGACAGTCAAGCTAAAGTATTATTGTATGTACAAATACATAGCTGTTACATTTATTCTTATCTACAAACCAGCAGTTCATGTAGTAATTGCTAATTTTATATGAAAACACAAAAAGTAAACTTACTATAAAGCCACTAAATACAGATTCAAACAAACAAAAGGAAGAGCATTTGCAGGACTGCATAACAAAAAAATAAGGACATGGCCAAAATAACTGGTTACTACTGAAGGTGGTAATGTTTTCCATTAACATTACACAAAAATGAGATTGAAAAACTGATTTCTACTTTACCTTAGGATAAGCTCATCTCTAGGTAAAACCTTAAAATCTGCTTCACTAAGGCGAACCTAAGGAGCAAAAGGAAAAGCACAACTTATCAAGCTGTCATGATTACCTGGGGGTGGGGGGGAGGTCACAAGTAATTTTAAACATACCTTCTTTGGGAGAGGTTCTTCATTCGTCATTGTGAACTCTGAAGGGGAAGGGAGGGAAAAAGGAAAAAAAAAAAGAGTTTAGTGTACTTACTAGTGTCAATTAAATACTGAACAAGTCAAAAACTTGTACTTCTACCCCTTTTTTTTAATTTGCAGTATTAGACTAATGAAATATTGGTTCCACAAATGCAGAGACAGAGATCAAAACAACACTATGATAAACTTGCTGCTGTAATTCAAACAAAGTCAAGAGAACCCAAAACTTTTAGTAAAGAAAGCCTATCAGTAATCAATACTTCCTCTTTAAGCAAGCCTACCCAAGTTTGTCCGTATGTTTAGATCAAACTAGCATTTCATCTGTGCTTACATCTATTTAACACTGTACTTTACAGAGCAGAAGATAATTGGGGGCTGAGGAAAATAATTTTTATTACTACTTCAGTATCTCATTGGAACCAATCACTTGTGGACACTGCCACTCATGTTTGAGTTAAGTAAAAATAGATTAAGTATCTGGGAGAACATGCTATTACTTTTAAGAACAGGAAGCATTGAACAGTTGCTTTAAAACCCTTGTGAATATTTTTAGAAAAAGATGTCAAATAAATGGCTTGAATACACTGTCAAACCAGATTCCTCTTGTGCCTGCAGCATAACAGGACTGCACTGTGCTAGGTTAAATATTCACACTTCCTTCAGTTACAAGACATGCTTCCTTACATCAAAAGGTTATGAGACTGTATTTTCTACAACTATGGTTGTACCAGAACTACTAAGTCCACAAAGCATACAAGTAGCACTGACTGCAAGGTTTACTAAAGGAAGGCATCTTTGCAATACACTTTCCAAAAACAAAGCTGGATATAATAATAAAATTCAAGAAGTTTGCAAAGCTGCTGCAAAACACATATACCAGGGAAAAGCTTTCAACACTTTGCTTAAACAAAATTAATGCTCTCAAGTAGTTAAATATATTTCATTTTCTCAAAAATATTTTTACAGACTACTTTAGGTATTTTCATAATACCCAATTAACTAATTTTACTTTTCCAAATCCTAAACAAATTAATCCCAAAATGATTTGTTGATAAAACAAGCAATCAAATGCTATCAAGCTACACTAGCCACTGACAAATACATAACATTCTAACAAATATACCCCTGGTTTAAACTGAAATCCCTTACCCCCACTCCAAGTACAGTGCACAGATGAAACTACTTAGAATCTTACAAATCATCTTACTACCAGAATCTTACAAATACCAAAAAAAGGTGAATTTTCCCTCAAGATTTCACTCATGATCCCTGAAGCAGCATATGATTATCAACACCTGATAGCTGCCACAATCAAGACCAACAGAAATCAAAGGCTGATGCTCCATCCAAGAATAGTCTGCCTCCTATTTCCAAGCCTCACACAAGGCTCCAGCAACCAGTTCTCTACAGCAGCAGCACCAGATCTGGCCACTCAACCTCCAGGCCCAGCACACCACCTTTTACAAAGTCGTATCTTACCTTCACACGAGAGCACAGACTGAGGCCAGAGGCCACTGAAGTTATCTTACTGCCACCAATCATCACTTGTAGTGATAAAACCATGCATTAAAAAAAAAACCCAACCAAACAAAAAAACCCAACCAAACAAACCCCACAGCTAGTAGCTAAAGTATTCTACAGGTTATTGTGGAAAAGCTAGATTGCTCACATCTACACACACACATCAGTGCTTTTTATGTGTGAATTTCACCTCACTGCTCCCCTGCAACAGCTTTTATGGTACCTACTGCAACTTAATGAAAGCTTATATATGTATTACTATTATTTGTACCACTGTGCTGAGGTCTTTTTAGAAACATTACAAGCATCAGGCTGACGACATCAGTTGTCACGGTGCTTTGCCTCTGCTTTCATTAACAGATCCATTTGGATGCTACAAACAACACTACAAACTGAAACGTTCATTCTTTGAATGCATACAGTAACCTTTCAAGTACTGCACAGAGAGGTGCTACTCATCCCTTGACTCTCCTCTCCTCTCGAGATGATCTCTCCTACACAGAATAACTTTGGAAGGGCATCATACAAGTACAATTTTCTACAATAAAAAGAAACAACGAAAACAACATTCCTGGATAATTGACTGGAATTAACACGATTATATTTGGGGATTTAAATAATGAACAGCTTAACTGGACTATCCTAACTAAGCACTTTCATGATTTGGGGGAAACGATGGCTGCTACACACCAGCCCTTCTGCATATCTGCTCCTGGCAGCAAAGAGTACATAACCATAGCATATAGTTAACTATGTGTGTTATAACTAACACTCCCATGGGCACTTATAGGAAATTTAATTTATTCTCACCACATGAAGGTTAAACAGGTAAAGTATATTTTAATTTTTGGGAACTCCAGTAGTCTGTACACCTTTTACTAGTGGTTAGAAAACATGGTATTAAAAAAAAAAAAAAAAAGAAAGTAAATAATATTAGGTATGCTGCTTTACTAGTTGTACCTCAAATAGCTGTCAGGTATTTTAACGATGTGAAAAGAGTTCCATGGAAAAAATCCCCGCACAGGCTAAAAAAAAAAAATAAAATAAAATAAACGGGTGGGAAGAAAAAAAAACCCGCCTTCAAAATAATACCCTGACCTCGCAGCCTTCTCAGCCGCGGTCTGACGCAGGGTCCCGCGCCCTTCCACCCCCTACACCCGGCGAAGCCCCGCCGCGCAGCTCCGCCTCCTGCGCGGAGACCCCGCCGGCCACGGGCCAGGCGCAGCCCCAGGAGTTCGTGGACCCCGCTACTGCCGCCGCCGCAAACGCGGCCGCTGCCCTTGCTGCCGGGCCGCCCGCGCTCCTCTTCCGCGGGGGACGAGAGAACCGCGCCTCCCGCGCCCGAGGGGGCGGCGGCGGCCGTTCCCGGGCGTGGGGGTTGCCGAAGGCTGGCGGAGGAGGATCCCGGCCGGGCAGCCGGGCCGGGCTCGGAGCCTCGCACAA
>JANHGL010015822.1:0-15145 GCA_024611195.1 Ceyx melanurus | reverse complement strand
ACCATGTCTCAGTGATTGCAATGAGATCATGGTCCTGAGATGGCCACAGATCTCTAGTTCATCCTGTTTGTTCCCCAAGCTGCGTGCATTTGTGTACAGGCATTTGAGCGAGTTTGCAGTGCTCCAGAACCTCCAGCCTGGTAGCAACCCTGAGGTAGCAATGGGGATGGCATACTACTTCTCAACAGTCTGTAGCCCACTCTCCAAAGGACAGGCATTTCCCCCCTCCCCCCTCGTACCTAGTTTAAAGCTCTGTCTATGAGCCCAGCCAATTTATAAGACAGAATTCTCCTTCCCCTCTGAGAGAGATCTACTCTGTCTGATGCCAGCACACTAGGTGCCCTATAAACCTCCCCATGGTCAAAAAATCCAATTTACATGCTGGATTAGTTCCATTTTAGTTTACATTATTTGGATTAGTTCCAAACCCAGTTTTTATTAATAATTCACTGTAAGTGGTATCCATGAAAAGATTGACACTCAAAACCAAGTTCAGAGAATAAAGGTGGCAGGTCAGATTTAAAGAAAAAAATCATTACTTTCCTCTCAACAAAAACATTTTGCAAAAGAAAGATACCATACAAAGCAAACATTTTAAATGCACAATATATATTTCAGAGCAATTTTCTCATTGTTTTCTACATAATGACATTTTTTTCAAAAGTATCAAGCACCACTTCATTTCTGTGCTATGTTGCAGTACTTCATCCTACTGCACAAGAAACTTTTAGTCAGTTTTGTTTGCATTTTTGCTCACCTTGAATGATGGATGAAGCACAGGACTGTGAAATGTCTGTCTGTTCTAATTAATCACAACATCCCTTTGGTGAATGGAAAAGTCTAATTTTAGTTTTATTTGGTCCCATTGAAAAGCACAATCCCAGTAAAAGCCATATGACCAAGAGGAAAAAATAGTCCACTGAAAGGTTATAGGAAAGCAGTAGGTCTAATTTCCTACCAGAGCAATGCAAGTCTGGATTCCAATGAGAATGAAATGAAAGCAGCATGTCAGATCTTGATTTTTCCAGATATTTGAGGTGATGGTGTACTGTGAACAATAGCAGGGAGTTCCTAGGGAAAGAGATGAAAAAACCTTTTTGTTTTGTAATTTGATTGCCATCATCTGCACAGTTTGAGAGCACAAGCAGCAGCCAAGGATTACCATTGTCCCTTCCCTTCTCTCTTTTGCCACATGGCAAAGAACATGATGTGTAATAAATTATTTTGTTCTTACAGAAATAAATACCATCTCCTGCTGGAAGTGCTCTTCCCTACCTACGTAGATCATGTCTTAACAGACAATTGTCTCCTGCATTCATCCAGCTGCCTGCTCTGCCTCAGTCATGGTGAGCTGGTGTGGGCACCTGCTGTCAATCAGGAAAAGAACATGTTTTAATTTGGTCTGTTTGTACATCAGACAATAAACTCCACCTGTAGCTACAGGCTCTACTGGGAGCATCTCATGCTAGGAGATCTACCTCTAGGAGAGCAGAGGGTACATACACATGTTCATGCTGTTAGTTCAGTTTGAACTAACATGTTAGTTCAGTTTGAGAGTGAAGGTTATTGTGGTAAGAGAACAGACAGGACCTATCTTTTATTTGACATATTTTTCTTAAAGATTCATGTTACTGAGGCTGGGGCACTCTCAATAATCCTTAATTGCAAGCTGAGAACTTGACAGATCAGATCAACGGAGATGATGGGTTGTTGTGGGTGGATGACAGTGATACTATCTCCCATGGGCAGGTTTTAATCTTCACCAAAAAAATACTGCAACGGATAACCAAAATACTGTCCTTCTGCATGCACAAGTTGTTGGGATTTTGTTATTTTTCCAGTTATATCCTTTTCTGATTCCTTGGGGTTTTTTTCAGAAATGGTTTACAAGTTTCTCACCATTGTCAAGAACAGCATAGTAATCAGTACAGAAGACAAAAAAAGAGGCCTCCCCTTTCTACCTCTTCCATTGCATTTGTTTTTCTGGTTAAGATGAAGCATAAAACCTGATCATTTTTCTAATGGAAGCTGAGGTTGTGCTGCTTTAAAAAAATAATGTGGTTATCCCATTTTTCAGCATATAGTCTTTTTTTTTTCTCTGAAAAAATATTGAAAACTAGTGCTGTGACTTTCCCACAGTTCTCTCCTTTTGCTCTTCAGTCTTAAAGGTAGTACCTTCTTATTTTTCATTTATTTTTCGTGTTGCTGATTCCTACTTTGTGGTATATTTCATTTTAATTTTGCACTCATTAACATAATCCATAAATGTCACTGCCTCTGACACCAAGACAGTAATTCTGACTTGAGCTGAACAAATTCATTGTGAATTATTTTGAAAAAGAAAAAAAAAGCCACTTCACAACCTAAATATCTGTAGAATATGAATTCTAAATTTGATTGTGATGAAAATCCATAAATCAGTGTTCTTGTTCAGCTGCCATTTTATGTTCTATGACTCAGTCAACTAATATATGTCATTCCTGTTCCCCTTTCAAGCCAGAAAATGAGGCTGAAAAATGCTTTGGGCAAGACTTGGGGAAACAACTTATTTACTGAATATGGGGTGTCGATTTACTAAAAATGTCCTGCCTATTCATCCAAAATTACCAAATGCTTCGAGCCAGAAGGAGAATGTGGGGCTCCATTAGTGGAACAAGGCCATAGTAAGGGTAGTCAGCTTTCTGCAGCAGTAAGGATATTATTACCTGCAGTATTTTCTGGAAATTCAGTCTTCCTTCTAGGTGAGCAGCTCAAGCACTGGGCTGCAGGGGATCACTTCTGCCTGACTATTGCAGATCACAAGTATCTCAGTAATTTTGGCTGCAGGAAGTCAAAACACATCACTGCCAAAATGCTCTTGGCACAGCAGACAGGTCACTCCAGAAGGAGGTACATGTTCAGGTCCACTTCAGCAGAGTAAGAATTCAGTGCTGTTCTCCTGTACTTTGGAAAAGTGTCCAAACTGCTCACTCAGAGAACACAGGCAAAGCTGCAGCATGCACCTCCTCCCTCCTTGCATGAACAGTGCTGGCATCCCACCTTTTTTCACTCAACCAGAAATAAATCAGGAGGGGAAGACATAAAACCTCATTACCTTTGGGGTGGGGGGGAGGGAGTGTAGAAAAACAAGATTTATTTCCTGAATTTCAGTTCAAAAGCCAACAGGAAACCTTCCTTTTTATGATATTCATTGTGCAGGCCCGTCATTTAATCTCTAAGATACAACTGCAAGAGCAGTTCCAGCCCAAGCAATATTTTTTTAAGGCCAAGGGTTGAGTGAGGAGCAGTATCAGAAGCACACACACGGTACCACCACTTGGACTAACCTGGCAATATTTCCATGTAAACAAAAAATGGTGGACACTTTCTGTCCTTCCAACGCATTGTCAGCTCACACTGCCAAGAGGGGCAAGTGACTTTCCAGGGCTCAGTCACAGCAGAGAATCAAAGCATGGAAACCACATGAGCAGATTACACAGCCTCTCAATCTGGCTGCCAGATGTTGGGCTGCAAGAGTGAGCATAACCAGATGGTTTTTTCTGCCATTTTTTTATCCAAACATGAAGAAGAGGTTAACAGAATGACACTTGCAGAGGTAAGCTCATGATCAGATTTGCATATTTAGACACATACACGTATTATTATCACTCCAAAACTGGAATCCCTCAGGGTCCATAATTGGACAGTATTGCTAGGGTTTGCAGATGTCAGATCCAGCTCAGACTCTGCAAGAAGTTCCAAGTAACAGTCAGACTAGAACTTCTTTGTATTCCTGAGTTGATGCGAGGCCCAGCCCAGGAGTGCAGTCCACAGACTCCCTCTGCAGCTAACTCCAACCATGCTCTTGGACACAGCACTTAGGGACATGTTCTCAGCTTGCCACGGACAGCTTTGCTCTCTTCCACCCATGTAAAACTGCCCTACGGAAAATTCTTTGGTTGAAAAAAGATGATGATGAAAAGGCAAAGGAAAGCTTGGATGGGATAGTCCTACATCCCAAAACGAGCATCTCTGAGGCTACAGAAACACCCTTCTTTCTAAGGAAGCCAACACTGGAGCTCACTGCAGAGAAATTTGGGCAGGTCATCCCAGAATCAGTAGATGCAGACAGATCAGTTTCAGGGCTGAACCCTCATTGCCAGCCCACACCTGTATCCTCCCCATAGTGTCTGTGCCAGACAGCCACATCTGGAATAAAGACATTTAACATTTATTATCCTGTGCTTTCCTCCTATACAGGACAAGGGTTTAACAGTCACACACATAATGGGCTTTGCAGAGTCCCACACCAGCTGGACAGAATGCATTTAGGACAGCAATGAATATCAGCAGATGGACAACCACCATCACTTATGTATGAGATATTAAAAAAAAATAAAAATAAAAATCCAGGAACAATTCAAATTCCCAACTAGCTAATACAGAAAACCAGCAGTTCTAACTCCAAACTGTTTTTAATTGACCTGGATCTCATGAAGGCATGGGAAAAACTCCAATTGGGGCTTTTGACTCTCAGACAGGCTAATTCCAGTTGATTGTTCCTATTTAATTTATTTATACAAACAAACACAAAGCCCTGCACTTAAGCTCTCATAAATAATAGTCCTCCATCCCACAAAAAAAAAAAGGTGAGAATTTTAGTTTTTGTTATCCATATACTTTCAAAAGAAAAATACATAAGCAGAAATTCATGAACATTTATTCCCTGAAAACACCAGTACAGTTTATTGTCATTAAACCCAAGGGCTTCTGAAAGGGCCTGAAATCTTAAGTAGAGGTGGGTAAGCTTATTCTGACACAAATTTCTCTCGGCATCTTTGGAAATTAACTCGCCACTCAAAGGACAAAGAGCCAATCTCTTCTCCTGATAGGTTGGCCAGGTCTGCATGCATCTTTCCTGGGAGGGAGAAGTCAAAGCCAGTGTGATGGTGCATCCTTTGAGAGCCTGCGTTTCCTCTCCTTCCTACAGCCTCTTGACACAATTCTGCTTGTGGGCTAAGAGTGGCTGGAAATATGTGAATATGTCTATATGAAGCATTTAGTCAGAAGACAGATACATCACACACAAAGTGTCAGAGAGGCAGTGCTTGCTTAAATGCTACCTTGGTGGCTTGCTTAAATGCTGCCTTGGTGAGCCCAAAGTGATTTGAACCATCTTTATCTGAATGATTTTTTCAGAAGCCTGAGGCTTGAAGCCCAAGGCAGCTGCCCCAACAGACAAGAATTCCTGAGCAGCTGTAGGGTCTGGGGAGCTTCTGGATTCCTGGAAATACTGACAAGTTTTCACTTCTGGCCAGTACCATAAAGGCCAAGCCCTTAAGTTGCAGGCACTATGGAGCTGCTGGTGGGAAGGAACAGAGCTCCAAGGAACAGAAAAAATGCAGAGCTCTCTAAAGGAGATGGCCCTCAGTAACAGAGGTAGGGAGAAGCAGGGAGAAGCCAGAGAAGCAGAAACTCAAGATCCTCCTCAGAAAAAAGGTGGTGAAAACAAGAAAGGACTAAGGAACTGAAATCCAACTAAAGACAGACTTGGACTTTTCAAAGTTTTTACTTTTCCTTGCAGTGCAAAATCTCTCCAGATGAAGTCAGATCCTGGAAGCCTCCAACCTGTCTGCAAATACCTAATGCAGCAACCAGCAACTTTCACGTTTCCCCCAGAGTTTTGGAGAAATTATTATTTTCAGAAAACTGTGGCAGTAACAGGAAACAAGATGACAGAGGCACCAACAAGAAACAATCACTGTCATTTGCATATCCCTCCATTAATAAAGACGAGTGCAGATGGCCAGTGAAAGCAGATATTTTTAACATCATCTTTCCCATGTCTGGTGCTTTTCATTATAATATCAAGCAAATTTTCATTTCCTTTTTAAAGGTGAGGAAATTCAGCAATAGCTTAAGTTTATGTTTGACTATCACCCAGTGGCAGAAAAAGAGAGTGCAACTAAATGTTCAATCCCAAAGTACAAATTAATCCAGTCAAATGACACTGCTGCTGAAGTAACCTCCTGCAGCTGGCCCCCTTCCCTCCCACATCTCTCAGGAATGGCCACCTGCATAGTGAACAGGAGACTTACAGGGCTTGGTAAACACAGAGGACCCTTTTTAAGCCTACTGGAACTAGTCTTTAATAACACAGAAAATGCAACTTCCATTCATCATCCGACTACAACATTATAAAGAAACACAGGAGTCCACAGATAATGATCAAATTTGATTCAGCATGTTGATTAGCAGGTAATTGTAGTGTCTGCTGTTGATTACACAGGCTGGAGTTGAAGAAACCCAAATGGTATAACTAGATTTCTAGGCATGTTCTGGATGTTGTTGTCTCTACCACAGCACCATGGTATGATGTTAGAACATGCACTATAATCACTCCTGAACAGAAAGTTCTAAACCAGAAATAAACACGAGAGACATCCTCTTCAAACCAAATCAGCCAATGAAATTCCATACATCACAAATCCTTCCAGTGTAAAGAGACATACAGTTGCATTAAAGGTGACAGATGATGTCTGTTTAAGAAGACTTCAAATAGGACTGAGCATGGAAAAGCAACAGATTTTCTTTAAGGATCACATAACCATATGAAGATGCCCCACCACACTCCTCAGATATTAATAATTATGCATGCCAACTCGAAAACAAGAAGAGTCAAACCAAGAACAAGGCAGGTACAGCAAGTAGTACATTTTCATGTGGCAACAGAATATTGCAACCAGTTGTCCTTGGTCACACACTGTCCTGAGCACATTTCCTTCATACCTCTGGAGTATTGCAGGACAGTGGCACTTGACTGTGGATGGACAGTTAAACATGCTGAAGATTAAGTCTGCAAATAAATGGAGCCTGAAAGGAGCCCAGGTAAAGATAACCATTGTGTTCATGTGCCTCGCTAACATAAGCTACTGTCACACCGTTGGGATCATGAAAGCTTCTTCTGTAGGATCCTGTTTCACTAAGTTCAACAACAAGGCTGTATTTGGGAACAAACCTGGTTACGGTTTCCTGACCCAGCAACTGAAAGAAAAAATAAGAAAAAAAACCAAAACAACAAGGAAATGTTTTGTTACATCTCAGACACTTACATAGTCAAAGATCATTCCATACTCCTTGGAAGAAGCAGATAAGAACGTAAGTACACATTTTGAGTCAACACTATTACACAGGCTTAACACATTAACACCTCATTAGAGCAGGTCAGACTTCCCAGATGAACTCCAGACACCTGAGAAGCAGTAGTTCAGGCACTTCAGATGCCTGAAATCTTCACATATCCAAAGGTCAATCACAGAATTGTAAGAGTTGGAAGGGCCCTTTAGAGATCATCTAGTCCAACCCCTGACCAAAGCAGGTTTGCCTAGAGCACATGACACAGGATTATATCCAGGTGGGTTTTGAGTATCTCCAAGACAAGGAAGCTCCACACCCTTTCTGAGCAGCCTGTTCCAGGGCTTCATCCCCCTCACAGTAAAGAAGTCTTTCCTCATATTTAGATGGAACCTCCTGTGTTTCAGCTTGTGCCCCATGTCCCTTGTCCTGTAACTGGGCTACACAGACGAGAGTCTGGCTCCATTTTCCCTGCACCCACCCTTTAAATATTTATACATATTGATAAGGTCTTCTCTCAGTCTTCTCTTCTCCAGGCTAAACAGTCTCAAATGTCTCCACCTTGCCTCAGAAGATAAATGCTCCAGTCCCCTAATCATATTTGTTGCACTCTGCTAGGCTCTCACCAGTAGTTTCCTGTCTCTCTTGAACTGGGAAGCCCAGAACTGGACACAGTATTCCAGTGTGCCTCCTGTATTGCTGCATGGATAGGGAAGAGATAGTCTCTTTCCTGATATGAAGATAGAAGGCAACTTAAGAGATATGTAACTGGTACTCAGAGAAGCAAATGTTAGTTTTACTACCTATGAATATGTAAGGACTGTTCTGCCTGGGGACAACCACAACCATTTTAACCACAGCATTGGAAAAAATTAAGTCTTTTTTTTTTTTATGAGCAAGCAAGACAAATAAATACTTATCACTTCCTGTGAGGAGGAAGCAAGACAAATAAATACTCTTCCCTTCCATTCAAATACTAATGGTGATCTAATTTTTAATTTTATTTTTTTTTACCTTAAATATCATCCTTTTAATCCATGTTTTTTCAGATAAGAAATCCAGCAAAGAAAATCCAGGATTGGGCCGGACAGCCGACATAGCTACCCAATATCCTCCAGAGCTGCTTAATCTGATATTATCTGGAAGACCAGGCATATTCTCAACAAACATATCTGCTCCACCTTTCATCAGCCCAGACACGTAAAACCTGAAAGTTATAGATAGTAGGATTAACACACCTTAACTCGAGCAGTCTAAATAATAACTGAAAGTTCCAAAAGGAATTCACTTAATAAAGTAAAAATAATGTACATTTTTCCTAATTTTGGCACAGTGAAATACAGCACAGCCACATTCCTCTCCCTAGAAAACATGTTTACTTCACTATGCTCAAGGAACCCATGATGGAAAAATTATGCAGTCTAGGTGTTTATAGTGGAACAACAAAAAAAAAAGTATTGAAGAAGGCCACCTTTGCCATTGATGACTAAGCATTGAGAATGTATAGGGTTTCTTTTATCATTCATTTATTTAAACAATCTCTGAGTAGTAATAATTGCAGAAGAGTCAGACTAACCTCCTGATTCTAGCCATGGTTGTCTCCTGTACCAGGACAAAATCTTCTGCAGGAGAAAGTTGGACGCCATTGGGAAACCTCAGTCCCACCATTAAGACTTTAACTTCTTTTGTTACTGTGTCATACTCAAGTAGACTAAAAAGAAAGCATTATATAAGGTTTTGGGAGAAGAAAAATATTTATTCATCTTGGTTTAATTGTCCAGGCATTCTATCTTCTCTAACACGCACTTCACCCAAGTTAAAAAAGGCAGAGTAGCCAGGAAACATTTGTTTATGAACACTGAGAAACACTAAGCCACTTTAAATTGGTAGCATTCATTATTTAGGCTGAATGGAATACTAACACCTTCCATTTTAAAATAAATGTTTCATGCAGATCCTCTGGAAAGAAAAATAAAAAGAGTAACTTTATTTAACTGCAGGTCTCATTATCAAAACCCACATATTCTCTCCCCCTCTCCTGGGCAGTGCAGTGTTTGCAGGGTGGTTTGTAAAGAGAAAACACTTGAAGTGGTGAAGTCTGTTCATACAGCTGAGCTTACAGTCAGTGAACTGCCCCGGGGAAGAGATACTTGCCGCCCATCATCCGTGCCTTCCATAAGCAGGTACAAGTAGTCTCGTCGTTGCCATTTGCTGCTGGAGTCAGTGAAATAGATTTTCCTCCCATCCCGGGTCACTGTAAGATCATTCACAAAAGACAACTTCTGACCTTCAATCGGTGTCTTGGTTGACACTAGCATTTTTGTTTCACCTGGGTATGAAAAGAAGAAGAAAGAAAAACCCCACGAAAACAAAACGAAAACACAAGACAACCTTTAGCATGTCCTGACTTAGAAATTGCTTCAATATTAACATGAAATTAACAGGCACTTTCCTTTTTTTTTTTTCTTTTTTTCCGATTTGTGCCTCTGTTTAGTAGTAAGGTTTGGGCTTGCAAACAACACTCAATGTGAATGACCAGGAGAAAATATTAAAATACTCTTCAGAAAAAAACTGTAACAGTAGATGATAGTCCCCGTTGATAAGTGTCAGATTTTTTGTATTTCTCAATCTCATCAAGTGCCAACTCAGGTCCAACCTCATCAAAGGCAAACCAAACACCAGTCCCTCTTTCCCCACAAATCTGTAGCAACAAAGAATAATACCTTTTGAACATTAAATCATGAACAGGTTCACTAAACTGCTCAGCACAGTCAGTCTTGACACATATTACTGGGTAAATTATTAAAGTTCTCTAAAAATTAACAAAAAATTATAATCTATTGAAGTCACCTCTGGGCATGGAGTTTGTTTGCTTGGTTTTCTCATGACTGAGCTAATATGGCAGCTGTTTGGTATCAAAAGGGGTGGCCCTGATCATAACCTCTTGAAGCCAAACAGTCTGAGCCCTTCACTTACATCTCACCTAGCATTTGGCCAGCCTCCCTCTCCCCACCCAAAGCCAATTTGGAGATGTCAAGTGCCAAAAAAATCAACCCTACATGAAAGTGACTATTGCTTTCTGACAGCACAGCTCTCAGTTAAAACTAAGATCTGTCTCAGGGATGTACCATGAAGGGCACAACAGTGCCTTTCTCAGAAGGAATAAGCCACTTTATCTTCAGCTGCACCAAAATTAATTTCTTCGTGTTCTACAGTTTGGGGTTACAAGGAAATTAAGAGCTCTTTACTACCACACAATGAGACCAAGGCAAAAACAAAAGCACAGCAAACATGACAAAATTTTTCAAGACAGCAGTTTTTCCCATTATGAAATCTGAAACAGGTAAGCAGAGCCTTACTTATGGATCCTGAGGTATCACTTTGACAACCAAAAGCATATGTCACCAGAAGAAAAGCCACTGGAAACTCTGATCCAGACTGACAGATAGGAAATAATCTCTACAAGATAATAAATAGCAAGTTCTTGCTAAGTTCTGTCATATTTCAGCCAAAGAGCTCCAAACCACTTCACAAAGATGGTAGGCATTGGTTTCCTTTGGTGTCTGGCAAAACCACAAATGAAGCCCAAATCTGTCAGTGGAAGAGAACTCATGAGCAGAAAAGTCATACCTGTACCAGGATTAACTTCATAGAGTCCATAATAAGCATCTGCCACAAAAAGGGTGTTATTTGGCCCCACTCTTATGCCAAGTGGTCTTCCACAGATTGGCTCATCTTCATGAGTTCCTTAGAAAACAATTTTAAAATGTTTTTTTCCAAATAGAAATAAATACAAGGTATTCAGGATACTTACATAGGTCAAAACTCTATAGCCAGCACCACATACTTTCATTTTAACTTTCCCACGTTGAGTGAACGAGATATTTCTGTGTTTTCAACAATCTAGAGGTAATTGTATAATGTGCCAGGCTGATGGCTAGATAACAGTTGTGCTGAGTAGGTCTGAATGTCAGAATATTTGATTTAACTAAATGCTGCTTCTTAGACAGTTTAAATCAGTTTTATTTTAGGTTTATTTTTCCTCCTTTTTTTTTTTTTTCCCCTCAATAAAATAAGAATACAAAGTAATCTTGGAACTTTCTGGTAAGGTCCAACACCATCACAAAACAGTCAGTTTCTCAAGACACAAACACTGAAGACATCTATATGAGGAGCAAGGGGAATACTGTAAGTCTGACAAAATAGTTCTCAATTAGATTCAATTAGACTAAGAACTTCAGAACATTTGTAGTTTGAATTATTAGCAAGAGAAACTTCTGGAGAAGGTAGTCAGCTACAGCCTTTCCAATTCCTTCCCAAGCTCAAGAGAGAGAGCAGGATGGGAGTATTGGCTCCTCACTACCTCTTTGGTCCAAAAGAAACAGGGCAGCATTGTACCAGAGCTTCCTACATCTCCCAAGCTGAACAAGTCCAGTGGAAATGAGCAGTGGCAAAGTGAAAGGTCATATCCATCCCAATCTATATCCATGCCTAAGCAGAAGATGGAAACCCAGCTTCCTACCAGCTGGTAGCAAGACTTTGTTGGCTGTCAGTACCAAGGCTGTCCCAGCTGTTAGGCAGCCAAGAGTGGTTCCATATCATTCCAGGGCCTAATTATGTGAACATCCACATAGGTTACACAGCTAAAATGATGAATGTGTCAATGCAAGCCACATAAAGACAGCAACAGTTCCTGCCCATAACTTGTGCCTAACTGGTAACTGACATAGGGCTGCAGAACCACCAGAAAGCTCCTACACTGTTACCACAAAAATACCACCCACAGTGCCAACAAACACCAGCCAGGCTTCCCAGGCAGTACTGAGATTACCAGTGTTAAGCTTCCCTATAGACATGGTTCAGTTCAACAAGCCACAACTAGTTTTATCTCACTCAGCTCCAGAAATTAAAAGAAGCAAGGAAGTAGTTCTGAAAAAGGTATGGAATCAAGAAATAAGTGCTGTTTAATAGTAAGAAAACAAATATGACCAATAGAAGATTTCTGCTAAAACAGACATGACAACCACAAGTCCCTGCCATACTTACAAAAAGAAGAAAAATTCAAGGCAAAATTCTATAGATGGGTAAGGAGACATTTATTTAAAAAAAAAAAAAAATCTCAAAAAAAGTTGATCTTTTCCACTCACACATTATCTCAGAATTCATTCACTCACAGTCAGTTAGGAGTCCTCAGTTTTTATGTGGTGGCCTTTCACCTCAGAATCTTGCTGATGGCAGCTTTCATAAATACTAGGCCAGGTTGATGCCCATTTTTTTCTTGTTTAGGATATGTGCTTTTTCTAGATGGACTAACAGGAAAAGGATTGTTATTTGTGATACACTTCAACCTCATCTTCCTCTCAGTGTTTAGATGCAGGATCTTCTACCAAGAAGTCATCCATGCCTCAGGCCTTGTATTCATGACAAACTTGCATTCCTAAATTTTACTGAGAACAGTGTCCTTTGTTATCAGGAGCACCTACTCCAAATCTTTTAACCCTTTGTTCTGCTGTTCCTTTCAGTGCTTATGCATATATTTCCACTCATACTTCATTCACACAAATATATTCATACTTCTGCTACAAATCTCTACAGAGGAAGATATTCACATGCATGAGCAATCCAGATAGAGAACCAGTTAAATCAGTACAAGCCCTGACCCAGACATTTTCAGGCACACTATGTAAGTAGCTGTCACTCACCACAAGGACCATGGCCAATTCTGGCTATTGCTTGTATGTCCCCATCTTCAATTTTGATAATCTTTCCATCAGCTGTCCCAGTAAATAGCACATCTGCAAAAACAATCAGTGTAATTAGCACGATCACAAAACTGTAGTGACAAACATTCTTCTCTGTGATCCTTTTAGCAGTATGAAGTAGAACTCACATTTAAGATATCAGGAAGTAACAGTCGTCTTCAGGCATAGCAAAAAAATAAAGAAAGAAGGAGGAAGACTGTTGGATTAGTAGAGCCTATTGCTTCTCCGTTACCAATTTAACTGAAGTTTTCAGTTTGCTAATTACATTTCTAAATGGGAATGAGATTACTTCAACATTTACTCATATAAAACTTATTTCCAGTCAGGTTGATTATTTCCTACATAGGTCAGTTGTCCCTTGCAGGAAGGTTTCCTTAAAGAGTTTCCAATGAGATTTATGAAACTGCGTAACAGAAAGGAAAGAGTGGCTTCAGGTAATCACTTTAGCACAATATTAACACAGTCAGGTAGAAAAAAAAATCATAATCTGCGGAAGGAATTTACTTTCTGATTAAAATAAATCAGTACTTTACTAATTTATTAGAAGATACAGCAGAAGGAAAATAAATGGTAAGAATTAGGGAGCACCTCTTGTACAAAAGAAAGCTTTAGTAAGTGCCTTGCTTGAAACTCCCACACCCTTTCCTTTTCACATTAAACAGTCAAAGACTCATAGGCACAGGGAACAATCCCTGAACAAAGGTGACTACCTGATAAGTGGGTGTCCTGACATTACAAGAAATTAATAAACTATTTAAAGGTGCCATGGGTTTGTGTTTTGGGGACAACACATGCCATTAGAGAGAAGCTTAGGATTGTATTTGTAATGCATGCAGCAGCATCGAAGTGCAAATATGCTATTTAGCAATTTGAGGTTTTTCTGTCATATAAGCAAATATTAATACAACAAAACACATCTTCCTCAGAGGCAATAAGCATTGGTGATGCTTTTAGTCCTGGAAGACAGGGATTTTTGATTTGGCAGCAAGGTTTATTTCATACTGAGGCACCAGGACAAAAGCAGTATATAACAGCCAGGCTTTACTTTCCAAAAACCCTGCATGTTCAAAATACTTCCAGAGCTTAAGTGCTATATTGCTGAACAAACCATTACCAGTGGATCAGCATTTGAAGACTCTTCTTTAAAAGCTCTTTTGTTGGTGCTTACCCCCAATATTGACAATGGACTCTGGTCCAACCAGCTGATTTTCCCATAGTTGCTCAGCTTTTCGTAACTTGCTATTGGGCTCTAGCACACCGTCTAGGAGAGGAGGATCCTTCAAACTGCAAAACACAGAACAGACGTCATGATCCCTTGCACAAATCTGCAAACACTCTTGAGCAAAATATTGGATTGGGGTTTTTTTTGAGAGTTTGCTAACTCCTGCAAACCTGACCTATGCTTTACATACAGTGTATTTAAAAAAAACCCACAGCTGACAAACTACAAGAATTACTCTCATATATCAAGGATCATACATTTTTGGTTCTGCTGATCAGAAAAGTTGCAGTTATGTGTTCCTAGGGTATATCTGGAACCACATTGTGTAAGATAGATGAACTGGGAAAGTCAGAGGATTTCTGTATTGCCAGAACACAAAAGAATAACTGCTTTCTTAGGTGAATTAGTTGTTTTGTACCAGTATATTTATCCTAAGTAGATATAGGCAAATTCCTAATCAAAAATGTTTTACAATTCAAAAGTCTGGCATCTTACAAAACATTGAGATTTGATAGCTTTTCATCACAGAGAATTTTTAATTACTAAATTGCATACAACTAGGGAAAGAACTTAAATACCAGGCTCCAAAGCACTCTGCTTCAAAAACAGCCTTAACTGTGCTGAGAAACTCAAATATCTTTCAGTCTCTTAGGTTCTTAAGAGCACACAAAGCCAAATCCTTGAGTTAAGGATTTCCAGTTATTACTAAAACCTGCATACATGACAGGGTGCTCATTCACAAGAGTACACTAAAGCTCCCCAGGCCAGCCTTTTTTAAAAAAAATTAAATAAAATAATTCCTTTTATGACCATAAGCAAATCCTTCCCACCTGTATAATCTTATTATGTTTAACTCCAAACCTTGCCCAAGTTCATGGGATCCAGGACTTGTCACCAACCACACTACAAGCCCACTGCTCATATAATGAAAGTCATACAGATAGGGGGTGGAAAACACATATCATAAACAAATGGCTGAGAGACTGGTGTCATCACTGGAATTTTGGATTTTTTGACCATGGGGAGGTTTACAGGGCACCTAGTCTGC
>JANHGL010015821.1:66435-83496 GCA_024611195.1 Ceyx melanurus | reverse complement strand
ATCCAGGGAGCCGCCGACCAGTCGCTCACCCAGAAAGGCTCGTATTCGTCCGCGTCGCAGAAGCTCTCGATCCCCATGTGGCGCGCCGAGGCGACCGCGGGCTCCCAGGGCAGCGCTGCGCTCCCCCCCCTCCTTACCCCTCCGTTGCCGGGCGGCTGCGGGCGGAGACGGGCCGGCAGCGCCAGCGCGGCGCCCTGATTGGCTCCGCGGTCACGGGGATACCGAGCCCGGCGGCGGCGACGCCGCCCGCGCTGCGCAGCTCCGCCTCGGCGGGGGCGGGGGCAGGCGGCGCGGCGCACCCCGGGCTCCCCCGGCGGCGACACCCCATCGCCTTCGCGCCGAAGGGCGGTTCGGGACTCGGCCCGGGCCGGAGGAGGAGGCTGCGAGCTGGATGAAGCCCCACGCTGCCTTTGTTCACCACGGCGACCCCCCGGCAGCATGAACGGGACAGAAGCGTTATCGCCTCCGGACTCCACCTCGCCTCCCTGCCCGGGTCAGCTTTCCCTAGAACCTCCCGGCCGCTCCGCCGGAGCCAGCAGCGGGCATCACGGCCTCGCCCTCGCCGTGACACTGCTCCAGCCCTTGGGCACCGGGAGCCCGCGAAGGCCCCGTGTAGAGGCATCGCAGCGCCCCGCTGGCACCCGAACCCGCGGGACAGAGCCAAGGCACCGTACCCGGGGAAGGGCGCAGTGAAAGCCTGTCCTCACCTGCAAATAGTTCCCTTGTCAACGTGAACTGGTTGAACTGGTTTCAAAGCCCTCACCTATTTCAAGTTCGCCAGCACGAACCGAACCAAATATCTGTAACCAAGTTTGCACCAAAGCACGGTTGAAATAACCACACAGCCCCTGGGGTTGGACCACGGTGTGTCTCAGGGTGCACTCTTCATATCCTCTTTAAAATGCATCCATTAAACCGGCCCCAGACAGCACCCCTGTTCAGCTGAGTACCCAAAGAACAGACCCGCTGGAGGATGGAGGACACACACATAAAGGAATAGCATCACTGCGGGACAGAGCAGGGTGGTTACATACTAGCCGACAGTAAGAACTGAAAGCTTTAATCACACCAGTTACACGCAGAACCTCGCAGTTATTTTGCATCTCGACCGATTGTTAGAAGAGAGACAGGTCTCCTTTGGCTCATGTGGAACTAGAAAGCAAGGACCACACGGAGGATAAAAAAAAAGTGTATCACAGATGGCTTCTTCACTCACCTGCTCGCCTCTGCTGCTGCCTCAGAGCTGTGCTGGCAGCCGGCATCCTGCTTTGTCCCTCCCACCGGTTTCTGGGTGGCAGAGAGAGGAGCAGCAGCAGAATTCAGACCACATCGAGGTCACAGATGCCTTGAACCGAGCAGAATTATCACTGAAAGATAAAGTGGGTGCCAGAAGCTACACAAGTTTGTGTCAGTTGTAACCCAAACCTTAGTTTGTATCATGTTAAAATATTTATAGTAGTGCAAGAGAACATCTGAATGTTGAGGTTTGATTCTCCTTATTTTTATAAGAATCTTCCCACCCTGTTTTGCATACTCTATACATTCATCTTTAAATTGTATTAAACATCTCGGTGTTTTGTTTTTTGTTTTTCTCCTCATCCTATAATATGCTAAAAGACTAACAAAACTTAAATTACCTTTTCAGGATTCAAACTTTCCAATTAATTTTTTTTCAGCCTCAAACCTTCTCCATGTATGTGACCATGCACCAGGTTAATGATGTTTCTCATCCAATAAAGCTACTTGGATCTGCACCTCAAATTACTTCCCTTTAATTTCATCTTCTTCCCTTAGAAACTAAGCAACAGCAACAACAAAGATGTAAACAAAGAGCAGTCCAAATGCAGAGTAAATAATTTATGTGAGCTGAAGCAAATGAGTTCAGAAGCAAAATGTAAACAGCTCAAGATATTTGTTGTGGAGGGAATAAACAAGAACTCCCACAAGCCCAAACCTGCAAAGAGATACAGAACCAGCATCTCAAGAGTACCAGAAAGTCACTGCATGGGGATTTCTCCAACGGTTGGTATCTTTTTGCATCTTTTAAAAGAGGGATTCATATATAAAATAGAAATCACAATCTTATTTTAAAAGACATTTCCTTAAAAAAAACCCACAAAAACAACCGACAACCAAACCCACAAAAATACACCCCACCCCCCCCGGATAAAAACCAAACACAAACAACAAAAACCCCAAACCAACCCCACCAGAATTCTATCTTAGACTTCGCAGGATACAAAATAAAGCTGGATAGGAAATACGTGGTGGAAAATAGCAGCAATTTATCAGCTGAAATTAAGAAGAATAGAACAGTCAGCCACAACGGCATGGAGAAATTGGGAAGGATGAAGAGGAAAATGTTCTCCCTGATATCTCCACCCATGTTCAAGTCAAGTGGTTGTTCATCAGCAGAGGTGCATTAGGGATCTGTGCAGCAGATTTAGGATGCACAGAGGCACCTACTGCTGCTGATTCACTGAGAGCTACTGTGACATTAAAGGATCAGATTAACTTCATTACTCCTAAAGTCGTTTTGGTTTTTTTTAAATTTTTTATTATTGTCCCTTGCCAGAGATCATTCAGAAGCTCATAATATAAATACTTCCTTTGAGAGGAAATGTAAAAAACACAAATAAACCGCCAACAAACAAAACCCACAAGAAGCAAACCCCGCCCACTTGAAGGCTCTGTGTGGTTTACTGCTTCAGAACTCCCATTTTCCCTCAAGCCCAGTTGGACCAGAACAAATCCAGCTAGTTTTTCCACTCTGGCTGCGTTTCCTTTGGGAAATATTTAATACACTCAACAAAACAAATGCTGGCGACTCATCCCAGCAACACGAAACACCCCCGCCCGCTTCCACACACAGGGGCGGGGCTCCTCAGACACGCATATGGAGACTCACTTCCGTTAAAAACAGCAACTCGCTAAAAAACCCTCCCAAACGCATCAGGGGGAAAGTGAAAAACTCACTCCTTCACCACGGTCGCTCTTTTTGCCCCCTACCCCGCCCGAACCGCCCGCCCCGCTGCTCCATTGGCCTGGGGGACGCCCCTTCCCGCCTCCCAGCACCGCGCCTGCGCAGGGCAACGGCCGCGGTGTCTCATCCGGGTCCCGGGCGCGCCGGCCGGGTCATGGCGACGGTGACGGAGCTGAAAGCAGGTCGGGTTGGGGGGGGTGGAGGGTGCTGGGAGGGTGGCGGAGGCACCTGCGAGCGCCGAAGGGGCTGGGAGCTGAGCTTTACTTCTACAGCCCGTTGGGTGCCGCAGCTACCGCGGGCACTGAGGGGATCCCGCCGGCTCCTCACAGCGCCCGTTGGGGGGCGGCGGGAGAAGCGTCCTCGAGGCTGGAGCCAAACGCGCTGCCCCGACATTTACCTTGGTCTCGTTTGCACTCCTTACAGACATCTTGGCACGGTAACATCACTCTTCTGAAACTGCTAAAACGTAATTTTGCTACTAAAAAAAATAAATCAGACTTGTGACTTCTCGGAAGGGTTAAATTTTATCTCTTACGTACCTGATGCTGTTACCTGCTGGTATGTGTACAGAGGTCTATTTCTTTATTTCTCTGCAAATATGCCAAAATGCCGTTTGTATTGTGGATGATAAAGGCTGGCGAACATGGTTGGCATGATATAAACCGGTTTCTTTTATGGTAATAGTTTTAAGGGACACACTGGAAAAAAGAGGTGCTCTTGGAGAAATAAAAGCAAGGATCAGAGCTGAAGTCTTCAACGCACTGGACGACCAGAGTGTACCACGGCCACCCCTGTCTCATGAAAACCTCTTAATCAATGAAATAATTCGTGAATACCTGGAATATAACAAATATAAATACACAGCATCTGTTTTAACTGCAGGTACTGGGGCTGAGGTGTTCTTCTCATCACTGTATTAATAGACACTTACTGTTTGATTGAGTAAAATGTGAAATCAGTGGTACTGAGCTGCAAAATGTTGTCTTCCCTTGGAAATAAATAAAATAGGAATGCTGTCTCCACAGCTTGGCTTGCAGCATTAAGCCAAATCATACCATTAGTCTTCAAGAAGACTTGAGGTAAATGCTTTGCCAGAGTAGCTAATGCAAGAGCAAGAAAATTTGCTGTCAGCCTGCAAAATCAAAATACCTTTCTTGAAATGTCAGCTTTTGTTTTGGAAAATTACTAACACTTCTAAAGTGTATATCAAGTTTTTATTTTACCCTCATTAGCATTTGAGTAAAATAAAACCTACAAGTGAACAAAATATCTGAGGAATAATTTAAAATAATACTTACAGAAAGCAGTTGATATTCTGTCTTATAGCAGTTCTGTCACTTCATGCATATTAGAAACTTGGTTAGATGTCCTCTGCTTAAAAAAGCAGAAAAGAATATGAGGATGGTCCATATTCTTTAATATCTACAGTATAGCATTCCTGTTCCTGGCTGAACTGAACATTTGAGAGCTGTTTAGACAACAACATCAAAATGGTAGCTGTAATTTATATGGTACAGCACTTATTTCTGGAGCTATTGGTGACTTGTATTTGTAATTAGAAGTTTTGTAATTGTACTTACATTTGCTATTTAATAATCTGATATAGTTCATTCCTCCTTGAGAGAAATAAGACAGTATGTATAGTAGTGTCAGGTAGTTACTGTATGGGATCTGTCTGAAAACAGCACTTTAGAAAAAGACTTGTTTGCCTGATTAATTTATCTTTTTACTGCAAGACTCCTTTAATATTCTTCTTAGATTCCATTACAGTGAAGATAAAAACTGTGATAATGTTAATTACATGTGTGTGGAGCACTACTGTTTAAGTGAGTTCCCTGGAATCACAATATACTGTTAGATATTAATAGTCTAAAAGGAAATGCATGCACTCATTCTCTTTTGAAGTCTCCTGTTAATTAATGATCTTTTCCTTACCAGTCTTAAGAATGTTGGGGAAATCTCTTTTCCAGAGTCTGGCCAGCCTGAAGTGCCCTTGGATAGACAGTTTCTTGCCAAAGAGCTGAATATAGTTGAAGACACAAATGGAAAAGCAGTGTAAGGAGTGATTTTGGAATGCAGGACATATTCTGTTCTGCACATATTTTGTGTTTTTATGAGTCTTTAGTGTTATTATAAATCACATGAGTGTCTCAGCAGTGGAAATCACGTGCCTGCCCACACTACCTTCAACTTCACCATGTCAGACACACTTTCAAATGTACTCCAAACTAATAAATAATTCTGCCACCTCTATAGCATTCTCCAGATAACCTGCCCACAGAAACAAGTGTCTTACCAGTAGGCTTCCCTACAGTCAGAAGCAGAAAACAGATAACACTAAATGGGAATCAGTGAGTTGCTTTGTAGAGCAATAAAAAGGTGATTGTGTTCAGAGATAAGAGGTAAATTCACAACAGCTCCACATGCTGGAGTACTGAAGCAGGTTTAAACATGTTCAGCATTTTCTGAAGCTTGTGCTGTCAGAATTTGCTGGTGCTTTGGAAGAATCAAGTTTGGGCTGTGCAGTGGACTGGGCTATAGTCTGCCAAGGTCTGATGCTTTGTGCTGCATGGATGAGAATGTGGATGGATGTTCCTGTGCTAAGCATGCTCTGGTTCTCCTCCAGCAGATCTGGAATTCAGTTGACAGTGTCTCAGCATGAGCTTTTTAGTAGAGTGTTGGTGTTTAGGGTGCACTTAGATCTGTGCTTGTGATACTTGGAATAATGTATTTAAGACATCTGTATGTATTCTAGAAGGAAACAGATCTAAGAAGTTCTGAGGAAAGGGTGTTTTTAATGCTCAGTATTTCATAGAATTAATCACCTGCTTTTGTCATTTCTCTCTTAAGCAGACCTCTCTTGTATGGAATTATCTCTCATTTCTTACATGGTGGTAAAGAAGGAAGTGCTCAGAATACCCTTCCAAAAGGGCCTTTGTTGAGTTATCCAAAGCAGAATCTTGGCAAACCACCTCCTGAGAGAAATCAAAAAGGTGGGTGTGGGGTAATTTTTGAAGTTTTCTTTGTGACTAGGTTTTCTGTACAGTCCATATGCTTAGAACAGCTTAAACATGCAGGTGGACATCGTCTCTCCTCTGTGTGAGTTTGCCAGAAGTACAAAACATTTTCTTACCAGTTCATTCCTTCAGACAGTGTTGTTTCCCTTCTGCCAGAAGGGGGGGCTGAAGAAAGAAAATTTCAATACCAAAACTGCTATAAATTCTCTCTATTAGAAAATAATTATTCATATCAGAAAATTTATTTTTTTTCCTTTAAACAAACTGAGCACATAGAATAATTGTTTTTAAAGTATAACTTTGTACCTCAGTTCTGAAATTGACCCTGTGCAGTCACTTTGCTGACTCCAATATAAATCTCACCTGTGGATTTAATTGTTTAGAGTTAGTTACAAAACTCAGTATCAATTATAAGACATGACAAAACATTACTTTTTCAAATAAAGAAAAACATAGCAGCTTTAAGATTTTTAACCTTTAAGTAACTGTAGTCTGAAATTACTTTCTGTATTAAAGCTGAGTTGGAAGCAGTCTGAAATCTAATCTTTAGTAATGCAAAGATCTATCTCAAACAGTTGCATGGGAAAAAAAAAAAATACTTGTAAAATTCCCTGAGTTTCCTATGATAATATTCTGTGTCAAATAACAAGTAGAAGTAATATTTCTACTGGATCTCCAGATGCATAAGCTTATTTATGTTTTCTTTTCAGATAGAACTCCAGAATCAGGAAGGATGGCTGGCATGAGGATCGAAGAGCCCCTTGTTTTACAACACATAAACAGATGATAGCTTTCATCTGCTAATTCCTCATGGAAAGTTCTGTAAGAGTTCATGTAGTAAATTCTTCTTTGCACAGATTTCCCCAGTATGTCCAGTGGGGCCACAGCAGCTTGTTAAATCTACCCATGAGACAGGATGATGGGGTCATAATTGCTGACAGGGAAAAAAATGTTAGCAAAGGCAATCTTCCTTTTCCAGAAGGAAAACTAGATGAAGTCAGATTAATGAAGCCTGTTCTAGAAGTGGGCCTAAAAATAATGGGTTTACTTAATAAAAATCCAACAGATAACATGATTTCTGCACTTTCTTTATTATGTTATGCCTTTATGTGGCTTTCCTGTGTTTCTGAATGAAGTTTTTCAGTTTTATTCTGGGTGGTACTTTGAAAGCATTCACACTACTCTTTTTACTCATTCTTCTGGAAAAAAAAAGTTGCTACTTTGAGACATGTATGGAAAATTTAATAGAAAATTAAAGTGTTCTAGAGGAATAGTTTGGTTTAATTCTCTGGAAATGAGGACTAATCTTCATGCCAGCAAACAAATGAGGGCAAGTCTTGACCATCTGGAGTTGTTACAAATTGTATGGTGTAACACTGAGAAGGAGAGGAACTTCTGTTTTTTTCCCAAACAACATGCAACTCAAAAGTCAGGCAAAGCTAAAAATAAAGCTGGTGATGCATTACTGATTCCCAGAACTTTTTTTTAGCCAAGGTATTTATTTACATGTTTTGAAATGTTAATTTATTTTAAAAGCCAAACTTACGGGGGTACATAAAAAATAACAGGTTAGCTCTTTTCCTGTACTCATTTTAGCAAAATGTATAGAGGTCAGTGTTTTCAGTGGTACTGAGAGGAGCTTTGTATAAATAAATTTTTAGGGTTACATCCTTTAAAACCTTAACTGTTAAATAAATGGTATAGTAAATGGTGTGGGGGGGAGGCAAAAAGAGAAGTGGAGAACGTGGTTTGCAATTTTAAGGACCCTGAGTTGTACAGACTGTGAGGTTTTGCCTTTATCTTGATTTGACCCAGTTAGTATCACAACTGTTTTTATTTTGCCAGGCAGCCTGGCCTCTGCTCTAAGGTGACATTGCAGAGAACACTTCAGGGCTGAAAGAAGTTGCATTTCTCCATTTGAAGCCCCAGCACTGAGCTCATTCCCTTTGTGTGACTGGCAATGCTGATTTGTAAGTAGCTCCAGACTGCAGGAGAGGAGGACACAACATTTGCAAATACACCTCAGTCAAATCCATCTTTTAAGGTTTTTATAGCTTTGTGTCAATTACAGTTGACCACTGGGTCAAGCAGATTTGTCTCTGTACATCCTCAACACCACTGTCAAGTTGGCTGAAGAGCCATCTGTGTAAAAACAACCACCTAATTACTGCCTAATTACTGGGGGGCTTCCCTGCCACATTAATGCAAATATTCACAATTGCTGATCTCTCTCAATTTCTCTTTCTATAGCAGGGTCCTCTAAGGTGTTACTTGCAAATTATCTTCATTTTGGAATGAGCTTAAAGTGCCTCTATGGAAAGCCACAAAAATAAACTTTTTGAACAACACAGATATGATTGCTCTGGCCAAATCCCTGATTTTTTCCCTTGGGTTTTCCAGAGGTTAAATGCTCTACCCCTGTTTCTCCACCTATTAGTGGGTCAAAATGTGATGTATATTTGGAATCTGAAATTTGCCTTTACAAAGGCAAGGAAAAAGGCCTGGGGAAACACAAATCCTTCCATGCTATGCAAATCCTTCAGTGTCACCAAAGCCATTTCATCTGCTTTCTCTCTCCACACCATACATCATATAGAAGCTGCCCAGGTGTCATGGGGCATCCTGGGAAGTGCATTTTTAGTGACAGAAATTAAATACTATTTTAGTTCTGACTGAAGAAAGCTAAGGGATGTTTGGTACTTGCCCTCTCCAAGCATGCAGCTCAGCAGGCCCGTGGTCTCCACAGCCATGAAAAGCAGTTACTAGGGGGTGCTTCAGTGAACTTTGAAGGTATTACCTGAAATCAGAGGAGAAATCCATTAAAACAGGGAATCTCAGGATTATTTTCTTAGAGGGTTGCAGCTTATGCTTATTATCAGGACCCTGTACTGGCATGGTGGGTGAAAACTGGAATATTTGCTTTGAGTGCAACATGCATTTAATCTAATTTTCAAATAATCTCCCAGTCCAGATTGGGGGTTTTGAAACCATCTCTTGTTTCAAAGTATAGTCACTGTACAAACAAACTAAAATCAAATTAACATGTATTTCCAGGCATATTTCTTTGTATAACAAAGCTCTGAAATACTTCTGTGAAAAATATACTGGTCTAATCACATTATTGTGGTCTAGTATTTATGCTGAGAGTACATAAAATATGAGAGCATCTTTTCAAGATGCAAATGTAGTGATTCCTCTGAATGTCACAGCCTTACTTGTTAATGGGTGAGAAGGAATTGCAAAGCCTGTATGATAAGTATGGCTGCACTTGCTATTAAAAAATCATTTCTTAAAAGTTTAAGCTTAAGTGAGGTCAGTATTTGGATGAAAATAATTCACAGTCCTCGAGTCACAGGTTCAGGTTTCAGACTAAATTGCCAGCTAGGTGAGCATGCACAAAAATTATATTCTGAAATAATTTAAGAAGCTCTGTCTTAACTTCACACCAGAGTGTGGTATCTTGTATTAACTGCCCTTATTCTTTCTCTTGACATAAGGGGGGGAAAAAAAAATAGCATAGAGAAGTTTGGGGCCTTTGATGAGCAAAAATGTATTTCTGAATTTTATTGAAGGTAGAACACTGTAACTGGAAGGAGCTGTGTTCAAAGAAGCTGTTCTTTGTCTAAGCATGATACCACAAGTGAAGGTGACAAGGAGCCAGTGAAGTTTGGTGTGGATATCAGATCTGGAAAGCATTTTGGAAGAACTTTACCCAAAAGTTTTTTGTCTGATTTTTTTTGTTTCTTTGTTGTTGTTTTTTTTAAAATTCTTTAAAACCTCATTTTTGCTCTCTCCTAGGATCAGAGGAAATTGTGTAGACTCCACAGCACTAGTGCTCTTGCAGAGGTATTTGTTTCTGTCATGCACAAGGGAAAGCTTTTTCTAAGCTTTATCAACATGCTCTGTGGGGTGGGTTACATTTCCCTTCCTGAGAGCCCTTTGTGGCAAGTCGATTCTTGGTGTCAGTTGATCAGTTTTCCGGAGGAGTGATTATGTTTAGGAAAAGAAGCCCCAAGGTATTTGTTCACACTTGCAAAGACACACTTGCAGTAGCAGCTGGTGTCCAGCTGATTCAGAACTGACCTGTGTGCTTCACATTAAACAGTTGATGTCAATTTTACCTCATCAGACTCCTCTCATGATTAATTAATTGTTCTGCTCTGGACCCAGACTGTACCTCCTGTTGCAAGAGCACTGCTTAACACAGGTAGTAATCCACCAGTACACTTTTCAGTCCTGATTGCTATGTCAGCTTTGAGAAACTTGGTTGGTATACTTAGGGAAAAGCATTTTTGAACAATAGCAACAAAACATTGCTTACCTGACTTTATTTAACAAACAAACATCACCATCTGTGCTTTGCTTTCTTTTTTTTTCACTTGATTGTATTTAGGTTACACTGTGGTAAGGCAGCTGAAAGTTCATGTCTTTCCTTCTTGAGTCCTCTTTTTTCATCCCAAGGACACTATTTACAGTGCAAATTCAGCAAGGAGATATTTAAGGGCAGACTGCTCCATACTTTATTTTTTCTAGAAAAGAAATTACAACAAATAAACAAATCAGGGGTTTTAAAATAAAGCATGTTTTGGAGTAAAGGCATTGTCCACTGGGAATCCACATTTTTCATTTTAAGGCAACTTTGGTTTAAAAAAACCCAACCAACCAACCCACAACGTTTAGGAAACTCCATTATAACAGTATATTCTTACATTAGCTTTCAGTTGAAGGTTGGAAGCCACGCTTACAGCCCACATGGCTTGAGAGTGCAACTGTTCCAGTCCCAGCAGTAAAATTTTTTAGACTTTCCAGCTCCCTTTAATGTCACATCATAGATCACCCTCCACCCCTGCCTCTGTGAAACATACTACACGGGCAGCAAGCCCCATGTGCACATGCAGCAGTTTGCAGACCAGCTGGAATAATTTCCACTCCTTTTTAAGCTACTATTAAAATGTGTCTGGTTTTGTGAAACAACTACACGGGTTTGAAAGGAACTGCTTAGGATAAATTAGATGAATGTTAAGATTATTATTTCAGAGGATCATCTTGCATTTTATTTTTTTTTTATATTAGTTATATTTCTATTTAAAAGCTAAGTTTGCAAGCAAGAAACTACAAAAAATAATAATTAAAAATAGGATGAACTACTGCTTTCTGCTAACAGGGGCAAGTTTCGTGGGCTTATGTCCTGGTGGTTATCTCCCCTGGCTTTGCTCCAACACAGCCACACGTGCATGAAGCTGATATGACACTGCTGCCTTTTAGGGTCCTTGGAGGGCTTTGCATGGCTGCCCCACACCTCAGCAGGTACCGACACCTCCATCTGCTGGGACTGCGCGACTGCGTTGGCAAATCTGCTCTTCTCCACCTACAGCCTCAACACGAATCTGTGTCTATTTCTAAAGTGTTGCAGGGAAGAAACCCCAATTCTCATCCCCTCTTTCCTCTTTGCCCACATTTGTTCCCTGCTGGCCACAGCAGGAAGATGGGACTTCAGGTCCATCTCACCTGCAAGCACTGGTACCAAGTGACAGGAGAGGTTTTCAGCGCGGCCTCCCCACATAGGTATTTCAGTTAGGCTGCTGAGCCCAATCTAAATCTCATCAATCTTTCCCAGGAGGGTTTATTTCCAAGAGAAGACAGGGCTGTTGATGTCAAGAGAAGTTATTTCACCCAGCACTGTGCTCTGATCCTTTGGGTATACACCATATTTAGTCTGTTGCTGAGAGGGGGTGTTTCGGTATTTTGTATTTGGCACGTTGATGGGAATTCCTAGAGGATCCTAGCTTTCCCTTTTTGGGATGTCTCCATCCACAGGTCCTACTGCACAAGGCTGTTGGCTACTAGCGAGGGAAGGAGGGGGGACAGCTGGGGACTGAAGGTTGGGGGGGCGTGAGAAGGTTTGACGAGGACCAGATGACTCCCTAACTCTTGCAGGTCTGGCTTTCAGTGCCCTGTCCTCTCCCTCCCAGTGCAGGATGCCTGATGCATGTTCTTTCCACTGCATCCCTGGGACTGTTCCCCTCAGCTACTTATCACTTCTTCCATTTATGGACAGAGGGAGGTATTTCTTATATATGAAAGAGTATTTACAGCCCTTTCTCAGGAACAGCAGATCACAAAAGAAATTTGGGCAAATTGTCTGGGGAGGTGGGAAACAACCCTCTTGTTCCCCAGGGGCAAAGGAGGCTTAAACCAGCCTCAGGCTCCCAATGTCACATAAACACAGGAAACCCAGAGCAACCTCCACCCACACATCCCTGCTGTGTTAGGAATAACCCTCCTCTCCTGAGCAACCCCTGAACTTCTCTTAGCTCTAACAAAATGTGCTGATGGTGGGTGGGAAACCTCCTGTGCCATTCAGGACCGTGACCTCCACTTTGTCCTTCTAGGCAGGGGGCCACGAGGGGCAAGGATGCTGCCAAGGCAGGAGGGAGTTAAAGGTCCATTTGCTAAACAGTTTCACCCAAGGACAAAGCAAAACCTCTGAATTTGTGAGTTAGGGGCACCCATTTCACTTCAGGAGCACCCCCTACACCCCTTCCTGAAAGCCAAAACCAACCTGTCCCTGAAGAGTGGCTCGGGTCAGGGACAGCCTCTCAGGGTTAGGCCCCGCTGGGGAATGAGGTCCTTGGCTCAGGCTGGCTTTTTTAACCCAGGTACCGAGAGGATTTTCCAGCAGGACGTGGTTTCCAGGGCCCCTCCCCAATGACAAGATTCTCCTCCTCTATATAGGGAGGCTGCAAAGGCAGGAGGACTTGGACTGTCCCGGCTGGTGGCTGTACAGGTTCTCGACTCTCCAATTCCCTCTCTGCTCCCCTCATTGGACGCCTGTAAGTACCACAGGGGCTGGTGGGCTCTGCTCGGGACGGGGCTGGGGGCTCGCCACGCTTTGGGACGGAGCAGTTTGCAAGCTCCCCAGTGCACTACTTTGCAATTAACCTGCAGATAAGCACAGGAATTAGAAATGGGAACCGACCCCTCGACACGCTCAGATGGTTTATCTGGACTGCTGCTTTACTGCCTGGGTTCTGAAAATGCTTTTGAGCCAGTGCACGTTTCAAAGCTGTGTACAGATGTTCTAGCCTGTGCCTTAGTCCCCTCTAACACTGCCATGGCCAAATTGAGCCTTTAAGATGCCAGCTGCAGAGCTCCAGGGAGGCAGCCCACGAGGTGCCTTGTGGTGCACGGTGGCACATACCTGTGGCAGGTACCTGCTGCAGTTAACCAGCACACGTGCACTCAGCCAGGGAGAAACCTGCTAGCCTGAGCTGCTGATCTTCTTTGAGCATTTCTACTTCTTTTCAGTCCTAATAACTTAGTGCACTTCTCAAGCTGTTTAAGGAAAGTATAGCCAAATAGTTTGTCAGTTACTTTTTCTTTAAGCAGGAAAAATGCTTACCAATTGGAAGAAGAAATAGAAATATTCTTAATAAAATGCCTTAGTATTACATAGCTTTTAATATACTGGGAATAACAGTTAAGGAAAAAAATAATCGGATAATTCACTTTATGCTAATTCGACTAATTTAAAACGTGATTTTTCTTTTTTTTTTTTTTTTTTAAGGAAAATAAAGAAACAAACTTTTAGCTTTAACAAAATCCCGTGAGAGAATAAAGTAGACAGTAGATGGCAGTAGAGAAAGCAGCTTCGGGGGCATCCCAGAAAGTTCACTTGCTGCTTTCACACACAGACGTGTGTATGCACACCTATAGAAATGTCTTTATGTGCGAGAGGCATACGGGTGTGCATAATTAAGAAATAAAATGAAAATAAACTGAAAATATAAAGAAGATCAGAAGACTTTTAATTTTTATCCAATACATTTAAAAAAACCCCAACCAACCAAACAGTAAAACCTTTTCTAAAATCCACTTGTTTGAAAACATGCCCAACTTCTCTTTCACTCAGAGCTTTACCCTGACAGGCAGCTTGGACTCTCTGGATGGACCGATTTGCTGCACTCCCAAAGTTCCCCATTCCCTCAAGCCACTAACACAGCAGCTCAACCAGTGAACTCCGAGAGAGAGAGAGAGCAAAACGCTTAATTAAGTAGTCACTTTGGTTTAGTACATGGTCCTCTGGCTCCCTTTGCTTGGATGTAAACAATGATTTTTATTATCTCATTTGCAATTGACATGCTAGTCCCTAAAAGGTATTTGTTTTGAATCTGTTATCATTACATTTTTGTGGAACAGCTAGTATTGAGAAGAACATCACCATATATGGTAGCATGCATAGATGGATGCAGAGGATCCCAACTCTTATAATTCACTGAGACTTATGAGATGCAAATCTGTTGGCTTTTAAGTATGTTAATTTGGAAGAAGCTAAGAGCTTTCCTACTTGTGCAAAGTCCAGTTAAAATACAGATTATTTTCAAGTGCTAATGAACAGGCAGAATCTTATTTACTTAATAACATTTATAGAAAATATTTAAATGAGTATTTGAAATACTATTTTCCAGATAAAGGGAATTAAGCCCCACATGATGCAATTCTTATCTTTTTTTCCTTTTATTCTTACAGTTTGGTAATAACACAGGTAATAACCTGGGCCAGTTTCTATGGAGCATTAAAAAAAGAGCTATCAAGTGTTTAATCAGAGTTATGTACTTGCATTAGCAGAGGTGAGACCTGATAGGAGACCAAGGCACTTCCAGACCATCTGATTACACTACACGGAAAACACATTAAAAAAAAAAACCCAAACCTGCCAAAAAACACAGCCCTGTGAAATTACTGAAAATATTCTTCCTTAAAATACAGGCTTGTCCTCTTCCATGGTCAAATAACCATAAACTAGTAGTGATGATAGCTCCATGTTCAGATGAAAATATCCATGAGGAGAGTAAGCATTTGAGGTGTGGTCTCAGTGACCAGTGTGAAGAGGTGAAAAGCCAGGAAGGACTGGTAGCAGTGCTTGTGACAAAGCTAACTATGCTTGGGAACCAGTTCCAAAATCAACATCACAAGATTAGGATCCACTCCTAGATTTATTTATTTATTTATTTTCCAAGCAATGCTCAGTTGGGCAATTCAGTTAAGTACTGGAAAAAGTAAAAGATAAGTGACCTGAGAAGAACATAGTCAAGAGCTATGCCTAAGAAATGCAGCTTGAGTCAAGCAGCAAGAGCCTGCTACACAATTCCACCAGAGAGCAGGACTTTGTTTCTGAAAATAATTCACTTACTTGGTCATATGTTCCTCTGTTGTAATAATTATTCCCTGTGCGGCTGTGATATGCTTTTATACTGACATGCACATCCTACAGAGGAAGGGAGAAGTGTCCTTTATCTTCTCATTAGGAGAAAAGCAGTCCCTCTAAGCTCTGACCCAGTAGGCAATTCTACTTGGCCAATAACCTTTTAATTAAAGTGCACTTCCTGGATATATTTATACTTTTCCTTGGAATAATATACTCAAGATAAACTATTTATAAAGCCAACATTCAGCTTCTGTCACTGACCTAAGTGAAGACCAGCCAGGTACACGTTCAGTGGGACAGCAGAAGGAGGAATAGAAAGTAAAATGTGGAGTCCATGTGTATGTGTGCATTTGGGATTTAGACAAATAGAAGAGATGGATCCAGCTTGGTGTCATCTGGCACATTTCTAAAGGCAAAAAAACTTCCTAACAGTAGTATTTGTGTGATTGCTTTTCCTCCTCCCTTCCTCGGGATATCTCACCTCTGAGTATAAAAGTATTCACTCTTGTATGGGATTTGGACTATCAGATTTTGTCTTCTCATGGAACATTCTCAAGAGGCAATGATGAATCTTTCCCCTTGGCCCATTTCCTCAATATTAATCATATTTTGGACCAGTGCAGCTCAGTCTCAATCAAAGATGGAGCTGAAGGTTTTCTGCCAACTATTAATCAGAAAGATTCAGTAGACCGTTTAGTGCACAGCACATCACTAGAACAAATGCAGTTGTGTTTGTGCAGCTCATCTTTTATCCCTTCCATTCAGGAACCACCCTTTACTATAGCCAATAATTAATCTTTATTAACCCATAAAACTCATTATTACTCATTAATCCATAATAAACTCATACTCATTAATCCACACTTTACACCTACATTTTCTTTTTTACTACATTGGTGCTCTGCTGCTACTCAAACTTTATCCTCAGATTCCAGGTGCTCAGTCATGAAAAGTTTTTTTTACTTAAATCCATCTTTTTTTCTTGATTGTGTTTGAGGAGTTGTGAGATCCAACTCAGAATGCCTAGTCCCCATTTCTTGTAGGGTGTCTACTACTCCCATGTTTAAACTATTCAAACATAATACTTAGATCTAGGGGATTTTTTAAAAAAAACCCAGTATTTCCAGACTCTGCAGTTCATGCCTCCTCTTACACATCATCTTGCTTTCAAGAAGACTGAATTTAAAGAACAAGATGCAGAAAGTTTTAGATGCAAGAAACAGGAGAACACAGCAGAATACAGACAAAGCTGTTCTCGAGTTAGAATCATAGAATGTCAGGGGTTGGAAGGGACCTAGAAGATCATCTAGTCCAAAACCCCCCCTGCCAGAGCAGGATCCTTTCATGCAGTAATCTGTGGAAGATGTTTTTGACACTATGTGACTAGGAAAGGAACTTCCCCTTGGTCACTGGGCATTAAAATAAGGAAGATCCTTTGGGTCATCCCACTGGTGAGATGCTTTATAGCAGGCCAACAGTTTTTTCTTGGGTTGGGTTTTTGAGGTAGATGGTCAGAACAATTTGGCAGCTTGATTTCCACCGTTATTATGGGCAGCTATAAAGTAGCAGGATTTCATTCTGTGAAACTCAGCTCTGCAGTTCAGTCTGATTTTCAGTTTTCCTGAAAGCAATACCAATTTCCTATTAATTTGATTGTGTTGTTACTTGGCATTTAGCCACAGGCAGCACAATCCAGCTTTTCTGGTACTTCATGATGACCATTTAGCTCTCATATAGTTCTGGGTGCAGAAATGACTGAAATCCAGAAGATAGCAGTAGATGGTTAGATGAGGGAAGTGCAGTGGATGTGATATACCTTGACTTCAGCAAGGCTTTTGATACTGTATCCCATG
>JANHGL010015821.1:0-66335 GCA_024611195.1 Ceyx melanurus | reverse complement strand
TGCTCAGGCAGGGGGGTTGGACTAGATGATCTTCTAGGTCCCTTCCAACCCCTAATATCTGTGAATCTGTGAATCCTCCTACTTCACTGCTGCAGCACTTGCTTCTAAGCTGCAGGGGCAGTGAATGTGCCTTGCCCGTTGCTCCTGCTTCTGCTCCTCCCCAAGCCCTCTGCTCCTGGATCCACAGCCCTAGTAATGGGGAAGAAGTCCCTTGGTTCCTCTGTCCATCCAGCTTCACCTTGCAGCCGCCAGCTGGAAAGCTCAGCTGGAGAGAATACCATCTCCATTATTGGAACTGTGCAGCTCTACCAGCCCTCTTGGCAACAAGGAAACATTTTCTGCCTTAATCCACACAGACCTCAAATAGTTTCCTCTTGCAGCTCTCTTCCAAGAATCCCCTGGGAGCGAGGGAAGGGCCACATCCTACAGAGCTCCCTCCCAGAGACTCAGTAGCAGGGAACACAACACACAGATCCAAGCTGCCAGGATCTGTCTCCTGCACACGCTGCACATGCAGGGATGACCTGGGTGAATTTTCCTGCTGGGGATTTCCAGGCAAGGCTGATGGTTCTCAAGTGAGGACATTTAGAGGAAAGCTGTTGGGTTTTTTTTCAGATTGTCAAGGAAGCTGGAGCATCTAATTTCCACTGAATTTCAGTGAGATATCATCTAACCCTCAGGCGCCTCTAAAATCCTAGTTTTGCTTTTAAGCCTTATGTCACCTTCTGCATGCTTCCCTCAGACCACTCACATGGCCTGGCCTTGCAAAAAAAAAAACCAAGGGATGGTTTCAGGGACAAATATTTGGAAACCAATCTCTGATACTCCCAGAGCACAGGGCTCTGTCCATTTGGCTGCATACCACAGAGCTTGGTCCTCACAAATATCATTCTGCTCATGGGTCAATTGCTGACATCTTTAGCAGTCAGTTCTCCAAGCTCCCTCAAGATTCATGTTTGTTTGAATGCTGTAAATATTAAATTAATTCTCAATAAGGAAATGAAACAGCCTCTGTCTCCTAGAGATGTTTTTCTTGGGCACACACTCTGCCCTGCTCTCCACTGTGGCTCCTCCTCAGCTCCCCTCTCAGCCCCGCTGCATGGCAGGTTTCCCAAGTAGCACCACAATTTTCCTGCCCTGTAGCAAACTGTAAGAAGTCCTCTGTTTACTCCTTTCCTCATTTAGAGCTTTGTATCCCATAGGACAGAGCAGAACACTTAAAAAAAGCTCAGTCATTATCAGCACAGATCTTGCAGATACATCCTAACTTCCAACAGCCAGAGCAGGAAAGAAGCTGCCTCTTCCCTCTCTAACAGTGCAAAGCAGCCCAAACCCTCCCATGGCTCTCACCTAGGGAGCAGTTATATCTCACTGCTATAACAGTTTTAGCCAAGCACGACTGCACAGTGCCATTTTACTCATGTAAAATGGCACTGCATGGCACAGATGCATTGTGTTTGAGCATTGTGGTTCAAAGTATCTAAGAGCTGATGCAATTTCCAGGCTTGTTTGAGGACTTCTCTCTCTTGCTTGATAGACATTTACCCTTCATAATTGATCAGCTCCCACTGTCTGAACCAAGGAAAGGGGCTAAGTCTAAATTACTGCTCTTTCACGATTTTTTTTCTTTTGGACTTTCTCTTAATTTTACTCTTCTCCAAATTAAATGGGATTAGAGTGATTGGAAATAACGAATTCTTTTGCAAGAAGAGGTAATTTCTTTTCTGGAACACAGCTAGAAACTGTTCTACTAAGTATTTTGTTATTGCACTAGTATTTCAGTGTGCACCCAATTTGGGTGATTTTATATGTATCTGAATTCAATTGTTTGTGATGGGCAAGAGATGAGGCTGCAGGAAGCTGTTGAGCTGGTAGCCTTGGTGCAGTCCTGACAGTCTCATTGCACAGATAATAGTTGTACCTTACTTTGATCTCTGTACAATATAACAAAATACAGTAATAAGCCCACGTATCCTCATTTGTGTGCCAAGAAGCTTTTAATTTAGGTGATTTCAGAGCATGTAACAAAGGGACAGGAACCAGAACAGAGATATTCTAAGGTATCTAAACTGGCACCCAAAAGTGTCTGCATGGAAATGTGAGATATCACACAAGACCTACAGTGCTTTGCATTTACCACAGGGCAGATAGGACAGATGTGTTTTGTCTACAACGTCTCCACATTTGCCTTCCTTTAAAGCAAAATATTTTGCTTCCTCAACAGGTGCCTACTGAGTCAAAATGTCTCAAAAAGCTCTCAGCGATGATGAGAAATTCCTCTTTGTGGACAAAAACTTCATGAACAACCCACTTGCCCAGGCTGACTGGTCAGCGAAGAAACTGGTTTGGATTCCATCAGAGAAACATGGATTCGAAGCAGCAAGTATCAAGGAAGAGAAAGGGGATGAGGTGACAGTTGAACTGGCAGAAAATGGAAAGAAAGTGACACTGAGCAAGGATGACATCCAGAAGATGAACCCTCCCAAGTTCTCCAAAGTGGAGGACATGGCAGAGCTGACTTGCCTCAATGAAGCTTCAGTGCTGCATAATCTAAGGGAGAGATACTTCTCAGGTTTAATTTATGTAAGTAGAATCCAACACACACCATTCCCTATTGCATGCTACCTGTCATAAATGAGGTGGACCCCACCCACTGTCATGGATACAGTCCTTGTGTGTAACACTGCCCTGCAAGCACTAACACCCTCCAGTAATGGCATTCTAAACCAAGAATATAGTCAGGTCACTTTATTTCCCACGACTCTGCTGCTTCTTTAATAATTGCCTCTTTACTGAGCCAATTTAAAAACACACCAAGTTTTCCTTCCTTTAAACTTGCTAATTCTGAAACAATATTGTAATACTCTCTGATAGATGAGGAACACCTCAGTCCTACTGTTTGGGCAAACAAAAGCAAGCAAACAAAAAAATGGGGACATTTGAATTACTTTTAACTGAAACCTGAACGAGTTTCCAGTAACTTGCAAAATGAACATACAGAAAAGCCAAATCATGAGGTCTTTTCTCTGACAAAACTCCCACTGCAAGGCAGCTGGCAAATTCTGGGTTTGTGGGTACTTGAGTGAAAGCTTATGTTTGAATAAATTAATAAACTCACTGGAATTAAAGTGAGAGCACTCACATGCACCACTGTGTTACTGAATCCAAATCAGGCATCATCTAAAACTCTCCCCCCATCATGTTGGTCAATTTACAGATCAGACAAGCCTGGGCAAATTCCAATCATTCACTATGTTCAAGTAAATGAAGGCAAAGATGATTCTGTCTTCCAGTCCACACAAATATATTAACACAAGTGTATCTTGACATTAACAATCCTGTAATCTATCTGCATCAACAGTGAGAAAACTGCACAGGAAGAAAGGGCAGAAAGTTTCCCTGGAATGTAGCTGTCTGATTTTACATGGAGGATGCCTAAGCTGTGCTACAGGAAAGTCATCTACAGTTTCAGTTTCTCAAAATTTTACTTGTCTGACAGACCACTGACGAGTGAAAAAGTACAGAGCTTAAGTAACAAGGTTTTAGAAGCAGGAATAGAGATCTCATTATTAATATGAGGAATGTTAAATTGAAAAGCAGGAAATTAAGCAGAAAATAAGATAGTTACATATAGTACAACAAAGGAACGATTTAATTGTTATGAGTAACATCAAAGAGGTGAGTTCAAGATCTTTCCTTCAGGAATGTACTAAAATGCACATCAAAATTCCCAGAAGAAGCTAGACTTGCCCTCTTTTCAGTATTTGAGTTTATTTGATTTGAAGGTTGCAGGTGAACATGTGCACCTATGTGCTATTATATCAGAATATTCAGCATTAATTAATAAACCAGATTTTTTTCTGAAAATGGTCTGCACTGTTGTAAGTTCTAAAAAGGATGAGAAGAACAGTGGGGTAAAATGCATGAGATTTTTTTCCTTTGTAGTTTCTGTTCTCAACAACACCCTGCATAGATGTACCAGGATTTCCAATATGTTTACTTTATGGATTTTTTGGGTGGTATTTTTGATTTCCAAAAGCAAGAGAAAATGAATTTCCAAAAGTGGATAATGCAATTGGAAATCAATTATTTTTCATGGAGACAAAAAACCATAAATGTATCTGAAATTAAGTTTTCTCCCTCAAGAGACTACATTTTAAGATTATTTATAACTAAAACCTGTTTAAAACTGTCCAGCCTTACACAGTGCTGCCTTACTAAATAATATCATACCTTTTTTAAAAAACAGAGAATATCTAAACAGATTTTGAGTCTCATCCACTTGCAAAGCTATCTGTAAGCAGCCATCTCCTGGCTTTGCCATGCAATGACTATGTTGCCTTTCTTAGAGTCCCACACATACCAAAAAAAAAAGTGTGACCTTAATATTTTCCCATTTAGAGCACCACTGATGCAAATGGGAATTCCAAACTCTGCTAAAGAAAAAGAAGTTAACCCATCTGAAAAACAAAAATAACAAAAAGAAAAACAAAACCCAAACAACACAAACAAAAAACTAAAAACCCCAACAAAATGAATCAACAACCAAAATAAGCACAAAACCCAAATCAAGCTACACAGCATCATTTTCCCCTTGCATTAATATGCAAAATATATTTTTAACATATTATTGTATTATTAAATATATTACTACTAGTAAACAGTATTACATAAAAATATTAAGATTCTTTGAAGAAATTTACAGAGTGATTGTACACTGGGAAAACAGCCTGGCCTTTTCCTTCACCACGAATAATTAAGAAAGGAGGGCAAGAAATGTGTTCCTACTAATTCTTGTTTCACACTGATCAAAGCAAACAATCTGCTTTGTCCACACACAAAGGAGACCAAAAACATTTATATAAATGTCAGTAAAAGCAACACAACTTCAGTGAATTTGAGAGTAGAATGAAATGTTTTTTGTGCCTATATTCATATATTCAGCCTCCTATCAGTGCAAAATGCTTTCTGAAATACAGAAAGCTATATACACATATTGGCACCAGAGGTGGGATTCTTCTGCCCAAAGGTATTTAAAACTTGGATGTGTGTTTTTGTGCTGGTCTCTTTAAACACCCACCAGCAGTGGCTGTCCAAGGGATACCCAACCTCAGCACTCCTAAGGACACTATCCTTAAGAAAATTCAAATTATGTTCTTCCTTCAGACCCTCTGGGGAAGAAATACAGCTGGGGTCCCTCCTCTCTGGATAGACTGTGCCTCAAGGAGGCTTATTTAAGCCACAGAAACCTCAAATCCCCCACTTTCAATCACATACTGAGCCAACTGGCTTGCTTACCTTAAAAGCATCACATATTAATCTGGCTTCCCTAAATCCTTGCAAAGCAGATTGCTAGTCCACAGCTGGTGAAACCAAAAACTCAACTTTCCCAAGGTGGGAGATGGTATCACAGTCCAGCTAGAAATGGGGATTCCTGAACTTCACCAGCTTAGGCTTTTGCCCTGCCTCAATAATCTGCTCTTGTGCCTTGAAGTCAGCTGTTTGAAGGTATGTTACTGTCTGCATGTGTGTGCAAACAGCCCTACATGTGACTAGTCATCTCCTGACTTGTCCTGTAAATTTCAGGGAAGGGAGATGTAAATTATTTCCCAAATTGGAAATTTACTCTCCTAGTCTTTCCTTTGGTTGGGAATGATTAGTTGAGTTGCATAGTGTAAATCTATTTCTGTGTGCTATACTTGCCTAAAGGGTGGTCATTTTAGAAAAGAAAAAAAAAGTAACTTTTCAAGTGTACTGTCCTGGCAGCACTAAAGTGCATTTTGACACAAATAGCACAAGAGTTTCATTTTGAACTCCAGTGTTATTGAAAATCCACCACAGTAACTATCTGCCTTCTCCACTGAGGTTTCTAGTTTGAGTAACATAAAGAACTGATGGAAGAGCTTGATTTTCTTGTTATCCAACTTGAGACTATGGTGATGCATTCACAGCCTTGAAACAGCAGGAGATGTCCTCATCACCACCCAGAGCACCCCAGATGTCCTCCTGCCCAGCATGGAGCACCCAACCTGTCCTCAGTGCTGCCAGGCAACGGATGCTCTTGCTGTGTTTGCTAAATACCATAAAAAGCATTCAGGCTGTGCTGAGACTGTTTCCTATTATGGTCAGGAAAGGGAAATCCCTGTGCCTGGAGCCAAGCCTCCCAGATGCCATTTTACAGTCCTGCACTGCAGAGCTTCCTACAAGGGAACCAAGGCAGCTTGAGCCATCCTTGGACACAGCCCTGAGATGAAGGCACAGCAGCAGCTGCACCCCCACAGAGCATTTGTTCAGACAGCATGGCCATTAAAAAAAAGTAAATAAAAAATTAAAAAAATTCCAGAACCACTTATGCCTAAATCAAAGAGAGCATAATTCCATCATTTCAGGTTTTATTGTTTTTTGTTGTTGTTGTTGTTGGTTTTGTTTCTTGTTTGTTTTTAACTGGCGTGGTTTTAAAACTAACCAGTTTAAATATCACAGTACCCCCACAATTGTAATATCATAACTGTAATTTTTTATTATTTTTATGGGGGGGAGGGGGTATTAATTTTTTAAATTTAATTAAAGACCTTAGAAATGACTTACTTCTAGTAACTGCTTGTGAAATACAGCTCACCATATGTTATTATTTCTGCTCCAGATTGATAGCTGAAGTATTCCAAAATAAAGGAAAACGTTTAAAAAACCAAAACCAAACAACTAACAAAACCTGGATGAACAGCTATTAGCTTGTAGCCAATGTTCTTCTTTGTTTACATCTATATTTTTATATTAATGCCTTCATTAAGCTGTAAATAGAAACCACATTTTCCCCTAAGTTTCTTGCAGAAATAGTCATGTAGTGAAAGCACCTTTCTGTTAACACATCTATTTAGAACTTCTTGTTGGTTTGGGGTTTTTTTTCCCCCAAGGACTCTCGTCAGTCATTACTGTTATATGATGTTTGGATTCTCTTTTTTACAACACTTCTAACATCAAACCAAGCTTGTTACCTGGGATTTCAGTTAACAAAAACTGACACCCACCAGAGCAGGGGTCATCCTCTGGTATGAAGATAGGCATATAAAGAGGTATTATGAATTATTATAATAAAGAGGTATTATGAATTATAACAATTATATTGTTACATCATGGCTGGTGGGCTACATCCTGAAAATAACTGAAGAAGCTCTAAGCAGATCATGGTGTTTCTATAGTTGGCTAAACTTAAGCAAACTGCTAGAAGGTTGTGTATCAGGATTCTTTGTGCACTTGGAATCCACCTGTACATTCAGAAATCATTGGCTGCACTAGGCAGAAGACAAAAGAGTGATGCCTGTTTCCCAGAAAAGCGATGGCACATACTATCCATTCTGGGTTTTTCTTTTTCATTATTATTTTCACTTCATTTGCAGACTTATTCGGGTCTCTTCTGCGTTGTGATCAACCCGTACAAACAGCTGCCCATTTATTCAGAGAAGATCATTGACATGTACAAGGGAAAGAAGAGGCACGAGATGCCACCCCACATCTACGCCATCGCGGACACGGCCTACAGGAGCATGCTGCAAGGTAGGCCCCTCTGCACCTGCTCTTCCTAGACACTGCTGCCTGCTAACAAGGGAGAGAAAACACCCTTCTGCCTCCACACGTGCTCCTAGCACAGCCAGGAAAGATCTGTTATGGAGGGTGACAAGGGCTTTCTCGAAGTTTCAGAGGAATTCTTTGGCAGGAAAGGCAGTCCACAAACACTGTGACTCAAAAAGGAAAAACAATCCTTTTACCCATCTGTGTCGAGGCATGTGGGAAGGTTTCTAAGTCAAGCAAATAGTTTTGGCAAATACGGGCATGGAAAATGCTCCCTCTCGACCAGTGGAGACTATTCCAAAGTTAGCTGCTCCTGCTGCTGGATCTGCCTCTGTTGCTCCTCTCTCTCTCCCAGCAAAGCAAATTCAAATAATGTTTTTGGGCTGCAGTCTAATGCTTTGGAGCCCTCAGTTGAGAAATCCTAGTTTCTAACAATAATGGCAAGGAGTAGCAACGGGAAAGCGATCAGGCAACCCCACATAGTGCAAATGCCAGCTCAGAAATTCACAGTGCTCTTCTCCTTCTGCAGCCATTACTGACAGGATGAGGGGGGTTTTGCTCTACAGAAAAAAAATAAATCAATCTAGTTTAGGGACAAAAAAGCTATAGTGATGAATGTGTGAGGCTTTAACATCTACAGACTACAGGGATGCCACTGGTTGTCATCTCACAGTAACTCTGGCTGCTCCAGGACACCAGGACTCTACAAACTGCTTTGAAATTTAACTGTCCTCATTAGGAGCCTGATCTTGCAGAAATTCTGGCTTGTTTCTGTGGCTCAGCAAGGTTCATAAACTTGGCCCTAAAGTTTAGGACTTCCCAGTTTGGAGCTTAAGGATAATGGGTTTTAGATCAGACTGGTGAAAACAATAAACAGCATCGCAAAATTTCAGTTTGGCAGCTAGATTAGCATCCGGTGTTGATTTGTGATCACAGAACAGTAATTGTTTCAGGAAACTAATCCATTCAAAACCACTTTATCTGATCATGCATATGAAATCACACATTATTTCTCCAGGCACACAGGACATCATAACCCTAGGATTGCAGTGCTCCTATACTTGTCCTACCTTAAACATCAACCTGATGAAGTTATTAGAAGTTACCACTAGTCAGTTTGGCATATCATAGTTCATTGCCATTTTCTAAACCAACCTTTAACCTAGACAAAACCCTCCCCCACAATGAAAAAATGTCACCTTATACATGTGTGCCATGCCACTGAGTCCTCAGAAGCATCATTGCCCAATCCAGACAGACTTCTACTGACAGAGCTACCAATCAAAGCCCTATCATTTCAGTACAAGCAGTGTACACACACACACACACCAGTGGTTATTAATGTGAAAGGCATCAAAACAGTTATTTTCCCCAAGTACTCATATATAATAACTGTAACACCAACAAAATAGCAAAGCAGATAACGAAGTCCTTAGAACTTCTGAAGATTAAGCTCCTGAAGATTCTTTACTTTAATTGATGGCCTAATTATAACTTCAGTTCCTGACTATAATCTTACCTTTTCATATAGAAAAACGACTGAAATGCAGTTAATTCAACTCTAAACCCAGAGAACTAGGTATCTGCTTTACAATATAAGCCATTTTTCTTCCTATGTGGCTTATGCGACATTTATTTTTCAGAGCTTTTTCAGTGTCTTTGAGAGCATCCCAGAAGCAGAGCTACAGAGCAACTTAGAAGGAGGATCAAAAAAGTAACAATAAAAGACAACCTGAAAACAAACTTTCTACTGTATTATAGCAGCACACTTACTCATGAAAACAAGCATATAAAATATGTTTAGGACTGAGGGAACAAGTGCTTTTAAAATAACATGATTTCATAAATATAACTTTGGATGTAACCACAGTTATAAGAAACTTACTTGGCATAAGCTCTTCCCACTAAGCCACAATTGCATATCTGCTCTTCCAGATCATCTCTTGAACTCTGTGCTCTGCATTCAGCACTGTTCAAACCTTTAAGCAGGCCCTGAAGTCAGAGCAGATTCCTTTCCTCAGATCCTTTAATTAAGCAGCAAGCCTTGCAGGGCAGCTTTACAAACAGCATCTGGTTTCTGCAGCTGTGCACAATACTTCTACTTACCCCTAAAACTGGGATGGGGAAAAACATCTAGGAAAGAATAAAAGCCATCTACCAAAAAAAAAAAAAAAAAAAAAAAGAGAAAAAAACCCAACTATAATACTTCAACCTATGCTGAAAGAGAATTGTTTTGGCCTGACAATACATGAGTTTTCTGCATAACAAGAAACTAGTATCAACATCCTGATGCCAGCAGCATAAGGACCTCTTTCACTCCTCCTCTCTCTGTCTTCTGTCCTTCCTAACGTGCTCTTCCAAGCAGCTGTGAAGCCACTGGGCTGTGGTCACTAATTGCACCTAGAACAGCCTGGGTTCAGCTGGGAGGAGGAAGCAGCAAGAGTACATGCTTCTTTCCATTCACTTTTTTTTTTTGGTGCTCATAATAATTTCCTGGCCCCACCAACTCCTGGGAAAGCTTTGCACCTCATTCTTCACATGCCTACTTTGCAAGGAATTGTTCTTGACAATAGAAAGAAGAGAGAGAGCAAGTAGAAAGAAAAGAGGGAATAGATCATCAGCTGAACCTTTAAGAGAATGCTGTTCCATAGCTTTCCATCCTAACCACACACAGCTGGCACAGCAGTCAGAGAGCAGTCCCACAAGAGTTTGCATCACAAGCCCAGGACACCCACACTTGACTGGCTTATTTACTTGCACATGCCATTTTGGAGTCTCTCCATCCCTGAGGAGGGCCCCAGCTGGTTTTAGACCCATGCTTTTGTTTGTAAAAACATACTCATGTTTTGTGCATAAAACTAAACCAAGCCTCAAAATAACTGTAGTTATTCAGCCAAATTATTTTCATAGTGGAGTGGTGGAAGTGGGTGTCAACATGATTGTATGTGTGTGTGCTACACACATACAGGCATAGAGAGCTGCATAGCTTTTTTGTAAGCATGTTTGAAAATGGAATATAAACAAAAATTCTTACTCATAAATGTGGATCAGGGCACTGAATGTTTTCCTTGTGAAATTTTAGTATTGCTCCTTATCTAGGAAACTTGCATAGTTTCTTCTTGCCAAAGTATAATGTATCTTAGATTCACAAGACTGAAGAATTACATTCTGGTACTTCATGAGCAGAGCCTCTTGGCCAAGAGCAAATAACTTGTTCACATGTCTCAGGGAACCTTTATCTTTCAGTGAGTCAAGCCTCAGTCTCTGCAGATCATTGGTAGGCTCATCATCTGGGAATCAAAGCCCTTCACATTCTCACCCTCTCCTCTGTTGGCACAAACATCCAGCAAAAAGCCTGCACACTCCACTCCTCCTCTGCTTTAGAGTCTGAATTGGTTAACATAGTCATTAAGAATCATGTTTAAGTCCTATCAAAGTTGTTCTGGTAATAACACTTAGCCATGGCTAACAGAAATCAGATAATTGGGCTTTCTTCCAAATATGCAGAAAAGCTGACATGTCACAGGACACAGGAATTAACAACGAAGTTGGCTGGGCAGAGATAAAATTTCCACTTGTTTCAAGTGGTTCTGAGCACTTAAAAGTATTTACAGATCACAGTCACGCTGTCTCCATGCTCAAACCAAGGTGCTGGATGTCTTGTTGAATCTACTGATTCCCATGTTAACAATCCAGCATAATCATTGCCCAGGTCCAGGCACTGATACTCATTACCAGCCAGAACAAGAATCAATTTTATCCACTTCAGTTTTATTTAATCTAAAGGATTTAAGAGAATGTAATATCCATGAGAATATTTTGTGTGCTTATCTGTCCCCAGGAGCTACCACAATGAACTGGGCCACACTTGACTGTCTTTACAGACAAGCTAGCTGACTACTACTAAAGAGTCTGTGATCAGGAAAAACATCACCCTGTACTTCTGCACCCACCTCTCATGTGTTTTAGACAAAGTAGCTCCTCAGTGGCACACTCAGTGACCCCCCATTCCAACTCTTGCACTGCCAAGTCTTCCTGCAGTTAACTCAAAACTGCTCCAGGTGAAAACCAGCTCTTGCTTTTTGCTGGGTTACTTTTAAGGTGGGTCACCCCCTCCTAGTGCAGTGTGGCTGCAGGAATGTTGGTCACAGAAGCAAGGAGAGGGCAGTGCAGGCCTGGGAAGAGGAGTTGGGTGGCTGACTTCTTCCTGCAGCACTGCCAGCTTTCAGTGAGGATGGAGCTGAGACACAGTCCAGTAAGGATGAGAAACTCTGGTGTCTTCTGCTATCTTCCCTACACACAGCAAATAAGTGATAACCAATAGAAATGTGAGAAGTCAGGTTAGGCAATAAAGTTTTCCTGTGGATGATCAGGTTTTTATTAAATTCTCTGGAACTTAATCATCTTGGAGAAGATCTATTGTGACTTTTTGCAGATTCAAGAAGTTTATTTTCTGCAAAGCCATTTTTTATGCAAGCTTGAGTTAAAGATGGAAAAACAAACAACCTGGTAGTTACTGGAAGGTATGGGAAGGAAACAGTTCCCAAGATCTTAGAAAAGGAGGCTGCTGTGAAAAGCCATCTGTTTACTGTGTTCTTAGCAGGACTGCACAGAAATGTCCCCTTTAGGCAGTGTAGTTATTAGCAAATGTAAAGAAGCAGTAAGCGAGTGTTGGAACATGGTTTCAGTCTGTTTTTTTTTCCTTTTATGGTAATGCTGCCAACTTGCTGCTTCAATGTGATAAACCATCTGATTCTGTTTGTGATTAAGCAGAGCTAGCTGGTCTATCAAGAACAGAGGGGCATATGATTCTTACAAGTAATCTGGAGGTGTTTGGTGAAAACGTTAAACAGATTCCAGGAGAAAAAAAAAAAGTAAACTACATGTTTAGGAAAGCTGGTGGGATTTAGAATGTAGTTGTATTTTTCTATGCTATTAAAAAAAAATCTGAGAAAAACAAAAAAAGTGTCCAAAACATCTAATATAGGCATAGAGGGGGTGGATGTGGTTCTCTTCCCAGTAACATCAAATTTTTGAAAGGGCATTAAGTTTAAAGATAGAGGAATCTAGAAGATAATATATTGTTACTTTTTAAGCCCCAGTAATTATGTTTAAGGAGATTCATTTGTGCAAGCCATTCTCTTCTGATAGATCTACCCATATAAAGTTGCAGACTCACAAAATAGGGCATAGTCCTTTCCACGTAGAAGAAAATATTCCTGACTAGAACTAGGAGTAATCAAATGGGAGAACTCTTGAAAGTAAATTACACCAGTAGCTGCAGCTCAAGTCAGAACAGAACAAAACAGAACAGAACAGGTTTAGATTTCCTGACACATTTCATCCTTACCTTTGCAATTTGTTAGAACTGAGAAAGGAAATGGAGTGACATTGGGAATTCTCCCTCCGTGAATGTGCACAGGACAGTTTTGCAGTATGAGGTTTCACAGGACAGCTGCACAGTTCAGCAAGACAGGGCTTTAAAGTTTTGAGACTTCACATGGCTGCCAAAGACAAGAGATTTTCAATGGGGAGAAGCCCAGTGACCAAGAGAGAAGCTTGCAAGAATGCCATGAAGTTCTTAACCCACAGACAGCAAGCTGATCACATAGGTCCAATCCTGGAAGTCTCTCAGACTACAAGAGAAAGCTGAAAGCAAATACATTTTGATTTTCCCCTCCAAGAACCTCAGATAGCCCTGTCAGTCAAGTCACAAAGTCCTGCTTCACCAGAAGGCATCCTTGGAGAGCCAGCAAGCAGCCAGCAATCCCTCTTTTTAGTTTTGAGTCCTTCCAGGACCAAAGACCTACCAATCCCTCCATTTCCCTCTCATTCCTATTTCAGCAGGATTCATTCCCCTCTATCTGCATGAGTGGCTGGGCTGATGCAAAGAAATTCCAAAAATCAGGCTTGGTTTGCACAGCCTGTTCTCTATCCTAGAGGGCACTTGGCACAACTTCTAACCTTCCAGTTACCTTCTCCTGCTCTTACACTGCAGCCAAGATACTCACATGCATGCCTCTGTGGTGGGTCAGTTTGGGAGATACCTTTGGGAGGGGTTTTTCACTTACTGGGGAGCAAAATAAGGGCAGCAATGGACAGCAAAGAGTAGTGAGAAAATACTTGGCTTGGAGGAGACCAATTTTTTCTGATGTTCCCTGAGCTCAGAAATTCCATTGGCAACTCTGTATCAAGGAGTCACTTTTATTTTCTTTCTGGTATTTATGGGTTTGTGATGCAATATCAATATATACCCATGGTTTCTATTGACACTACAATGTGTTCTGAACAAGAATTCTATTGTGTTCTCACTTCTTTCACTTAAAAGAAAGCCTAGCTCATATCCTGAAGTGAAAAATAAACACGTCTCAAAGCACCTTTCCTCCCAAATGTGGAAGAGTCCTGTCAATGTTGATTGCTGACAAATACCTCCAGTAGAAATGAAATGAGTCCTTTTGCACCATTTTACTGAATAAAGCAATTAAGTGGCACCATTTGCTGTGTGAGTGAGCAACACTTGTTATAAACACTTGATAGAATAAACACTTGTTATAAACACTTGACAAATTGTTATCACTATTGAGGAGCTGGGAGTAAACCAGTTGTTTAATATCAATCCAAGCCATAGCAGAATCTTTTTCTGCTTTTCCTAGACTGGCTGTGGTCCAGGCAGCAATTACAGCTTAATGGGTTGAATCTCTCTTCATTATCTTTACATAGTTTAGAAAGCTTGTTTATCTCATGACATTTATTACATACAGGGTCAGCAACAGGGAGAAGCAGTCAGATGGGTAGCCAGGTAGTCCTTCCAATCATCTCAAACACTGAATAAAAGGAGGGAGGAGTTCATCTCTTACCCCCTGACCAGTAGGTGTTCATTTACCATCACAGCTTAGAAATCTCAGCCTGAGAACAGCCTTTGAGTTGAAAATTCTGTGTAAAGGTTCTACAGGTAAAGAGAAACTCTGACTCCAAAAGCATAAGCAGGGAGGAATGCTGCAAGAGCAGGTGATGGAGCTGGGATGTCATCCTAACCCTTCCTGCAGCATTACAATGCACTGGACTCTGCTGCACAGAAACCTCTCAAATGCCTCACACAGTAGCAATGGAGATTTTGGTCCCATTCATAGCCAAAAGTGTGAAGAATACTTAGGCACTTGTTGACATGCCCTTGTAAAATACATGAAGTATCTTATTCTTTGGAAGACATCTCAAAGAAATGACTTCTCTTCTTGATAAAAGTCGTGTCTCAGTCTGAAATGAGAGCACATTATTCAGGTATTTTTGAAAGCTCTGCTTTCAAAATTCAAAGCTTTGCATGACTGGTTTCAAACAGTTCAGGTTTTGATGCCTTATCTGCCCAGACTTTGTCTTAAGTGGGCTGCTAGCCATGCTTCAGAAGCGTAGTAAAACTTTGGTTTTTAAGTTTGAAATTTGCAGTTATAATCTTCTTAGAGGGAGCCTGATCTTTTTGCTATCCTCATTACAGTTCATCTCTAATGGAATTTACAAAAAAAGCATTTTTGAACTCTTAACCTTTTGTTCATTTTTTTTTTTTTGGGTACAAAATATTTCCATTAGCAATGGTTATTTAAATGCAAGGGCAAATTAAATAAGATGTGAAGCCAATACTTTTGACTGTGAACTGTCAGATTTTGGAAGGTCTAGGCTGTTCAATGTCAATCCTTCTAAAGATAAGTGCTTCTGTCAGGACAGCCATTTTCCCTAACTAAAGGATTTTTTGTTGTTGTTTATCCACAGATCGAGAGGACCAGTCTATCCTGTGCACGTAAGTAAACTCATCTATTTTAGTGTATCTCAGTGTCAAATTCAAAAATTCATTAAAATTCTAATGGAACAGACATATTATCCTCACCTGCACTAAACCTGAACTCCAGTCCTAAATCTACTCCAGTAGACTTACCTGTTGATAAAAAGTAGGCATCTGTGTCATAGGAAATCAATGCACAAACTTCTTTCTTTTAACCAACTTTCTGAATTTAGAGATTTGTTTACAACGAGTAGTTGGGGAGTGTGGTTGTAAAATTCTGTGTCTAGAGGGAACGAGGGATTTGAAAAGGTTCCTAGAGAAAGCTGAGGAACTCAGAAAACGGAGTAACATAGAGCATCCCAGATATTTATTGAATTGTTTTTGATTTTTAGCCGTTGGTGGCTCATCACAATGTCCTAGTTCAATTGTCATTGCAGAAATGGGATTTTTTTCATGTGCACCCTGCAGCTTTGTGCTGTTTGTATATACTGTAGCTAGAACTGGGGAGGTCTGGTACCTCTCTGCTAGCAGTGGGCACCCAGCCCTGGAGCCTGTGCACGAGGCAGGGATGTGCTGGCTGAGGGCTCAGCAGCCAGCACAGGTTGGACCTTTCTGCAGTCCCTACGTAATTAGTCCAGGCAACAGTGAAATTTCAGCTAAGCCAGCCCTGGTTTGAACTCTTGATTCTTCTGTGTCCTGTCTTGCTGAAGGCTTCCTTCTGGATTTTGACTTTCCAGTGCTCAGACAGCCCCAGCGTGGGGAGTTCAGCTGTTGTATCATGGGTCAGGCAGTGATTTTATTGCAATAGGCTTTGCTGGGCATAACTTAATACTCAATCCCATTGGTTTAGCATTCCTACCTATCCTGCAAAACAGACTGTTGAACTGGACAGGGATCTCCCATTTGACCTTCTGTCTTGACCATTTCTCCATTCCTGCTTAGTTGGTTTTATCAACTTGAATGTCATCAAGGACACTGTGGACTTTTTGTTGTTGTTGTTGTATTAAGCATCTTCCAGTTTTCCTGATCAAAGGTAGGATTTGCTGTTGTGCAAATACCAATTATTGTTTGCAGAAGGTGGCACGTGTATTGTTTACCTTCAGGTCCATGCAGTGACACTGTAGTTTGTAGACAAATACACATAGTCCCTGACTGAACTGGTTTTAGGTCTAAAAATGTGGCTACTGACTGAATATATATTTAAACTATAGTTTTTAAAAAGCACTGCTACTGATCATCAGCCACAGGGTTACTTGTGAGTGCCACTGCTGACTGGAAAAAAAATTTATCTCCTAAGAGAAAGTAAAAATTAGATACTGTGTCTGGCACCATAAGGGCTAGTACAACTCTAGCCTCTATTGAAACACTGGTTCATTACATGTGAGTATATCAATCAAAAACCTGCCCCAAAATGCATTAATACAAAAAAAAATCTAGAATTGCTGCAATGATTAAATAAAATTGACCATCACATTCTTCTCAGGATGGAACATGTCATAGTAATCAAGACTAATTTATAATATGCATTTCCTCTTTCTATTGCTGTACTTTTGTTTATTTTTCCATTAGTAAATCTTCTTTTAGCTTTGGAATATTAGGATTTTTAAGGCAGGGTCTGTCTTTTGTCCATCTATGCTTTTTTTGTTCATGAAAATCCATTAAAGGATCCATTTCTGACAGCTACCATATATTGAAAATACCTTTTTTGTTGTTTCCCTTTTTACCTGTTTCACACCAGTAATCATAAAGCCAATGAAATGGAGAGAAGGAAATGCCTTTCCCATTTTGAAAACAGCCACAGTAGGTGATTCATTAGAATAACTGCTGCATGTGGGGTGACCCAGAACTTAAACAGACCAGTCCTCCCACATGTATTTTAAACTAAAAAGATTGGTCAAGCTAAAACCAATGTACACAACTTTAACCACTACTGGTTTATCATCCTTATTAGCCTTATTTGGCTGTACAGAAAGGAAAAAGGTCACTTGGCTTTCAACTGGGCAGCTGTCAGGTGGAAGCAATTTGCAATATTTTATAGAACTGCTAACAATTATCAGAAATTCTAATTTTTTGCCTAAAATATGTAACAATAAGTGAAGACTTCATGGCATTGAACACAATTTTTTCTCTGAATAGCTACAAACTCAAACTTTAGGTATCTGTAAGGATTCATAGATAAGTATCACAGAATCACAGAATGTTAGGGGTTGGAAGGGACCTAGAAGATCATCCAGTCCAACCCCCCTGCCAGAGCAGGTAGTTGTGCTCAAAAACTCAGTTACATTTAGTGATGGTACAGTGCAGACTCTTCCACTTACTGCTACTCATCTCCCACATATAACTTTATGTTGTTATTTACTTTATGGAAATTCAGCAGGATAGTCAACATACTGGTGTGAAAATACAAGCAGAATTGCCACTTTATTTGTAAGTACTCTGTGCTGTGTCCTTTTACTCCTTCTGCAAAGTAATTCCATTGGAAGTAGAGCTTACCTGGAAACCAAAGGCTGCTGGGATGCTGAGTCCCTGGGACTCACCTGAAATGCTGCTGGGGCATAGATCTGAGAAATAGGCATGATTGTGTCTTTCTGAGTATAAATATACCCATCCTCAGTACTTCCAGCTCAGCTCAGTGAACCTCCCCTCACGTGGTTAAGTATTGTTTGCATTCTTTTTCAATCCCTACTCTTTGTGGGATTAACTGTGGTATGTTTAGAATGCTCCAACTCTCTTTAATGTTCATGGGTTGTAAAGCATCCTCAAAATTTCCCATCTTTCCACTATATTAATAACCACACACACACTACCTCTGATCTCCTCTCCCTTTCTGCTGTTAGCTCTTTCCCATGTCCAGCATCACAGAACATCTTCTCATGTCACTGCCTGCCAGTTGCTCTCTACTTTACAGTCAGCCTTAAAACCTCACATCCTTTCATCACATTTACCACCTGCCTCTCTGGAACATAAGACATTTTATCCCATGGCTGTGCTTACCAACTAATGTATCTGATCCGTGGCTGCATGATGATGACATCACATCACACATAAAATAACCTCACATATATAATGTGCAATATATAATGCTGTGCTAAGTGTATGGCATCTGATTATTTTATGTCTCTGAAAAGTAAGGCAATTAAGACTTTTCCATCCCCCACTATCATTTCTCTTCTTTGACATCTGAGTTGGCCATGAGATATTCTGTATTCATTCCTGCAAAGCCCATGACGGTCTCTGTTGACCAGCACGTGCACATTAGATGTTGCTGAAGGAAAAATACCAAGAAATCTGTCCAATAAACTCAGAGACTTTAGCAACCTCAGGGCATCAGCAATTAAATATGAATTGGACTAAGCAATGGCCAGTGAACAGGCTTGTGACTTTTCAAGCTTCTTCCAAAAAAAGAGATACCAGCCCTCAAAGGAGACTTCTGACCTCTAGGTTGATTTCTAAAGATACAAGTTGATTTTTCTGGAGTTTTCAAACTTTTTTGTTAATTTAAATTTTCACAGGTGCTTATTTGCATACCTAAGCACATAAGTGATTTAAATATCTCCTGAATCTTTCTGATCTTGGGACCATCGTATTTTAGCAACTTCATGAAGAGTAGGAATTTTCTAGAAAGCAGATGTGGCTAAAAGGACTGCATACAAGTTTTGGTTAGACAAAAAAAACCCTCCACCTTGACTGAAAGATAAAAAATTCTGATCAAAATTCTGAATGTTTGGAGTAATGTGAAGCCTGTGAAAACTAATGCTTGATAAACACTTGATCTGCACATATATTAATTCAGTTTTAATGGCTTTTATAGCAAAATATGGTATCAGGCTGATGTTTCCACTTAATCTGATACAGAAGCAGACAAAATACTGGGTGAGGCAGTGGCCATCCTGTCCTTTTTCCCTTCTTCCCCTCTCTCTTTCTGGGCAAATTGGGTGACTTGGTCTAGATGATCCTGCTCTGGCAGGGGGGTTGGACTGGATGATCTTCTAGGTCCCTTCCAACTCCTGACATTCTGTGATTCTATGAAATTCTCCAGAGCCTCACCCAGCCACAGGACTTCAGCTCACTTTCTCCCTGACAGGCATCAAGAAGCAGAGGCATCCAGAGCACCCTCCAGACTGCAAAGCCCTATTAAGTCAAAAGACTCATCCACAAGAGATCTGAACTCTTTTCCTTCCCAGCTCACTAAATCTCAAAGGCTGGAGCTGGCAAGTGTTGCTGCCTGGCCTGTCCCACATAGCATCTCTCTTGTGTAGCTTTAGACCCTGGGTGGAGCTTAGTGATGAACCAGTTTGGGCCCTTTGGAGAACTGTTTCGTAAGTCAACAAGTAGGATCAGTGGGCTGGCTGCTGAGACAGGTCTCTAGCTGGTCTAGGACAAAGTTTTTCATTATCCTTGCACATCTCGTCCTGCAGGATGAGAAGCCTTTGCCAAGCTCTAATGGGATTTAGAGCACCTCATTGCCTGGGCTGTGCACAGAGGCTTCCCACAGAGCCAGCACGGCTGGATTAAGAGATGTGTGAATGGGCAATTTTTGGTGGTTCACTGCTTACTGAAACAAATGCAGAAAATCAATTCTGCTGTTATTTTTTAGATGGTTCCAAAAGTGGAATTAAGCCAAGTCTTATAATATTAATATAGAAGGTTTTCAAAGTTTTCAACCAAAAAATGCACACTTTAAAAGCTGCTTTTTCCCAGTTATACCAAATCATGCAGGAGTCCTTGCTACGTGACAGGCTCAAGCCACAACAGTGAGAGCAAGTTATTAATCTCACCTTGTCCTAATTTGGAAACCTATTCTAACCAGGATAATTTTCAGGCGAAGGTAATGGAGTCAAGAAGGATTTAGTAGCTCATGTGGTACAAAATGTTTGCACTGGCAGTAAATATGCTGCCTCAATGTACAGCAGGCAACAAGAATGATTTGAGATGCTTTGATCAAACAAATGATCAGTCTACTCCCAAAAGATCATGATTAGGATAGTGGTAACAGTGTTTATATGGTGTACACCTACTTTGGGACATGATTTAGGGGTAAAGACTGAGGAAAACAGGCACTTAGAAGAGAGAAGATGCCTCCTGGGAGTAGCCCTGTTTGTGTATGGTTCATGCCAAAACCACTGAAAGGTGCTTGCAAGAAAAAGACCCATCTTTAAAAATTCAGGTGATGAGTTTGAGAGAGCTCAGATTTTCAAACAGGTGGGATTCCTCATAATACCTCACAATGAAAGTTGTTTCTGCCACATCAGAAATGACAGCACTTCAAGGTAGGCACAGAGAAAAACCACCAGCACAACCAATTCTGTTGCAGCCCAATACCTCTAGGGTTTAATCTATCTGTGAAGCAAACTGAGATTCACATCCTCTACTCCTCCTGGGTCTTTCTCCTTGAAAACTTCTTGATGTTTATAGAAGCATTGAGTGTGATATCTCCATTCCTCCTTATTTGTTAGCTTTCAAACACATGGTATTTTATCACATAGATGTAATCTAGACATTGTCATACAGTTGTGATGCATCCTTCAGAGTATGAGGGTTACTAATGTTGTTTAATGGATTATTGTTTATCAGGCCTGTCTATTGTCATGGGCATTTAAACATGATCTGATGTGTTGAAAAATAAGATGTATTCATCAGCTATAGACATTATTCTTCATTACTTACTGACCTTAGAGGTTTCTTTCCCTTCTTGTAGCTGTTGAGATCCTATCTGCTTTCCATTTCATCTTGTGGTATTTCCATATCATGATGATGAACTTTTTATTGTCCACTTCAAAAGGAAGTTAAAGCCTCTGAAGTCTATCTGCAGAAACTAGGAAAACCCTTGGCCTGTGCAGGAGCAAAGAGTTAAAGATGAAAGCACAGAGCAAAATGTTCAGTAACTTAAGCATTACAGTATGGTAGGATAATTACAAGGAAAACGATGCCATATATGGTAATACTCACAGGGTTTTGGGGGAGAGCCAAATGATGGGCACTGTTGCCCTGGGAGAAAGGAAATGCAATTCATGTAGTGGTGAACTACAAATAACCTTTAATAAAGTGGAACAGTTCAAAGCCTGGGATTTGTTTGAAGTTCTTTTTTTTTTTTTTTTTTCCAAAGTTGTAAGGTAGATTTATTTGAAAACTTTGTATGCATATGTCTTCAAATTGGTGTGTTTGGTTTGGAATTGTTCCCAGGACACTTAATTTTTATCAATAAAACATTGCAATGTTTTAGCACTGAAGCCCAGGCAGAGATTAATCCAGCTTCTGAACTGTGCAAATTAGCTCTGGTCTTGTGAAAAGTAACATATTCATCTCAGTTATCTCTGGTTAAAACTCTAAAAGCCAGAAGAAACAATTCTCACCATGTTGTACCTCAGGCAGGAATTGGTTTTGGTTTCCTCAGGTTTACATCGATGTAATTCTGTCTTCAAAGTTCTGTCCAGAACTTACTTATATTATTTACATTCATTTATCACTGGTTCTTTGGGAGGGAAAATTAACTCCTCTATTTCCTAATTAGGAAAAGAAGGAGAACTGCAATGGATCAAGCTAAACAGTTTCAGCTTCAAACAAGTTGACAAATATCCATGGGATTTTTTAATGTACTGTTCATCTTGGTTTTAAATGAATTTTAGTTTAAATCCAAAGAGTTCCAACTTACATTTACCTTGTTGCCCTCCTCACAGCATTGACTTGATACTGTTGAAAGAACTAGTTTATTACGTTCACACCCACTTTAATGTCCCTTCTGATTGCTGAGAGGACAGTATAAAAACATTTTCAACTATATAATCATCAGAGCCAAAGGTATCTGTAAGGTGTGAGATGACATAATGTGGCAGAAAGGGCTGGAAATGTTCTTCTGAGAAAAGACTCTATAAATCTGACACTTGTACCTGTACTTTGAAAACCACTATTTTACTTTAAGAGGGGGCTTAGGATTTTTAAATAAACTTAGCCTGGAAGTCCTCTGGGAGGTGAAAAAGTTACCACTGCCTTCCTGCTTCCCAAGTGACAGTGCACAGCACAGCTAGGATGCCAATCCTGCTTGTCAGGCATCTCCCCACTCAAGACATCCCTTAATAGCAGGTTAGGAGGAACACCTCAGGCAGTCCCACCTCTAGTCCCACTGAATTCAAGGAGTTATTGAACATGGATTTCAGTTGAGGCAGGATCACTTGCTTACTATCCAGCACCAATACAAGCTGTTAGTCTAATGCTAGAAATTCAGAAGAGAAAAATACTGTATTACTGCTGGTGTATTTTCTTACTGCTGTACCACATTATAGTTAATCTTGTATTTTTTTGGTCTTAAAATAAAAGCAGACTCCTTGCCAGCTCCATTTCTCATAAAAGTTCAGATGCTGCCAAAGCAAGATGAATTTCTGTTGAAAAATGCATCGTGTTTTAGGACTGCCTTAAATGGCTCAATGTCCAGTCAAAATATGAACAGAACAGAGATACAGCTCTGATAATGTGTTCTTTGCATGCTGAAGTCAGGTGGATTTGGAAGGGTGGTGTTCAGTGGTAAAAACTAATGAAGCTGGGCAGTTACTAGTCCTGTTTTTATGCACTGAATACATCAGGCATGTGGCAGAAGGAGTCATCTAGTTACCTACCTTCTTTTGTGTTCTTTTCTTTCCCCTCAGAGGTGAATCTGGTGCTGGCAAGACAGAAAATACCAAAAAGGTCATTCAGTACCTGGCTGTTGTTGCTTCATCACATAAGGGCAAAAAGGACACCAGCATCACTGTAAGTGAGCTCTTCAGTATCCAACTCTTCTTCAAACCTCTTAGGACTGTATTGAGCTGGCTGTGTTAACAGCAAGTCAACATCTGTGGCTTGCCAAAGAGTTGACATATTAAGAGTACACAATTACATCACAGATCTATGTTTATGGAAAAAAACCCACCCTTTTGTTTGACACTCCCTTAGGCATCAAATCAGAATAGAAGATAAATTCTCACTAGAAGAGAAATATTCATAGCTTTCCATCTGCATAGCACCTATTTATATCCTAGAATGAAGGCTTTGAAGTCTGCAAGTGCTTTGGTCCTTATTTTACCCTTGGTCCCTGGCAACTGAGCAGTTTGGGAAAGTGTTTAACACATTGGCCAATTGCATCACCAAAATGTATACTAGCATTTCAAGTTTTGATTTGTTTCATTAGCAATTGAGTTTTCTTACCAACTAGTAAAGACTCCCCGTATAAAAACTGTGTTTTCACTGCTCTATCAGAGGGAACAACCTCTTATTATTCAGATTTCTGCAAGAGAATGGAGCAATTCACTTTTATCACAAAACAGGCTTAATTCAGGAAGACACTTCCACGTGTCTCAATGCAAGACTAGGTCCAAAAAAAAAATAAATAAAATTAGTAGGGTAGTGAAAAATGAAGTTCAAACCTCATGAGCATACCTGTGCTAGGTCTTGCAGTTGCCCTTGCTTACCCTGTATGTCAACAGGCAGAGGACTCCAGAGCACAGGGTGTGCAGCTTGGCCTCTTCCACCATAAAAAAAATGTTGTTTATATACAGCAGATTCTGCCTTGAGGCAGGGGAGGGAGTAGATGTCCCTTTGGGTAGTATTTTCTAGAATTCTGTTATTAAATTTTGTGGAAACTGTCCAAGACTAAAGGCATTCTTTTCCTTCTTGAATGCTTATGCAAAAAACTCATTTCTTCCTACTGGGTCCCTTCTCAGTGGCTGGGGATATGACCTTGTGGTTTCAAGGCCATCCCTAATGGGCATGTAACTGCAGTTGCTGCTGACTCCTCTGGGGAGTATATGAATCTCAGGATCAAATTGGCCCTGAAACAGACCTGAAGGCAAATATCCACCATACAGGAACTGAGAGGAAGTTGAAGTTGTTCTGGAACATTCTGACAAATAGCAATTCAGTGACTGGGACTACTGACTCTGCAGTAGCAGTCATTAAAAATTAATGACTAGCAAAATGCCTCAGTTGCACCAGAGAAGAACTTTAGGGTTACCATAGGAATACCTACCCTTATCTGGTCCTGGGACTGGATCCAAATTCCACCCCTTTGCTTCAGGGTTTTGGTTTTTTTCTTCCCTTAAAATGCTCTCTCTATGTTAACGGTATTTGTACTATTGGTATGACTGCAATAGATTGTGTTTGTATCCCTGGTTTATGTGCATGGAAACTGTGTATTGGTTATTTTAATACAGGAAAAACAATAAAAAATGTCTGTGTAATGGAAATGATACTGACACTTGTTTTATACCATGTTATTCAATACAGCAAGGTCCATCTTTTTCTTACGTGAGTAACTTAGACCGTTTGATGTGTGTTTAAGGCACCGAGTGTAGATCTGCATGCTATTGTTGCACCTCAAAAATTTCAGAGAGATTTGGTTGAAATATGTCATATGATATGATAAAAAAAAAAGCAACAATAGCACCAAACGCTCTCACAAATCAGCCCTAACTGTGTCAGGCTCCATGGTAAAGGATGAGGTCTGACACAGGCAGGGTCATCTTTCAAGTATCACTCTCTTCTATATCTGTGTGTTCAAATTGCTGTAGTTTGAATGAAATTTCCCACGATCCTGAAAAAGCCACTCACCCTGAAATCGAGCAACATGATTTCTGAATGAAAATCCCCAAATGCTTTCTACGCTTCAGGTTGCACTTTTTTAGGACTGTTGTGAAATAATTTCCTAAACCTCACAGTGTTTGGTTTGTTTGGCTGCATGCTTTCCATTCAATATGGCTTTCAGGTTGTCCATTTTCATGGGAGTGTGGAGGATTGGGCATGTCCACAGAAGTTAGCATGCTCTTAGCTTGCTGCTATGATGTGTAACAGAGCAATTCCCACTGCAGCCAGCATCTGCAGGTGTGTGATGGCAGTTTCTTCCAGGCTCTCCTGGGCTCTGCTGTGTTCTGGTGTGCTGTGCCAGCATACCAATGCTTTGGGATTACAGGCAGGTTTGCTGGCATATTGTTCCTGTGCCAGGCAAATTGGATTTATTTTTGTTTTTAAGTGGGTCTTTCCCCATTCTGACTGCTGCCTTTCAGACTTGGGCTGAAAAAGGAGGGCAATGACAATGACAAAGGGCAATGTGTTGCCCCTTCAGTTAATTCAATGCTTCTTTTTTCAAGCTCTCAACAACAAAATCCTAATTCATTACTGGCATAACAAATCCTGAGAGTTCAGTGGATTTCCAGCTGTACATAAGGCTGTCAAGTTGGAGCCACAGGTTTATAGCCCAAGTCTATAGCATAGTCCAGTTCTCACCAGAAGCAGGTGGTATCTGTCTCAGTCTAGTAGACAAAGCTCTATTTTCCCTGGTGCTGATTTCAGCAACAGCCTGTGCTTATAGTGGAGTGTTAAAGCCATTTAACCTAAGATTGCTTAAACCTAACTAGATTCAACCTAAATATTGTCTTATTTCCTAATTGAAATTATTTCATTTATATCCTATTATCTATCAACATCTTTTTCTTTTCAGGGTGAGTTATTTGAAATAATGCAAGTTACTGCAGCTTAGCACTCAAAGAATAGGATGACAATAAGCAAATGTCCTCATAGGACAGAGCTGAAAAGTTCAAAACAAGCTGTATTCATAAGCAAAGCTTGTTTTCTAGTTCATTAATTTGTTTAGAAATAGGAGTATTAAATGCATGCATGTTTCATTGCATGATTTGTTTCATTAGCAATTACCAATCACAATTAACCATATAATATTAAGTTTGTGTGTTTGCATGAGAATTCATTATCCTAGTTTGAAATAAATCAATGCATTTCCATTTAACCTAAATGGCCTTGCATGGATCATTATTAATAGACCTGATGAAATCTGCTTTGTAGCTTTGTGCTGCATTATATTAAAATGATTCTTGGCAAGTTATTCTAATTACGTTGTCATTTGCTAGCAAAGGATGTCAAGAAACTAACTTTAAAAAAGACATGCTAAATGTTTCATTAAGAATATCCCTTCTAAAAATTGTATCAAAATAAAAAAACAAAACAACAAATTAACGCTGAATGACCCTTTCTTTTAAAAAGACCAGTCATGATGCTAAGCAGATTAATAGACTGATCTGTCACAGTCAACAGGACTGGAAAAGGGTCATTACACAGGACAGCAATTAACTGCACTAATACATAAACACAAAGATTAACAGAGAACAAAAACAAATCCACATGAAGTGCAGCATTCAGGAAAAAAAAACCACCTCAAAACAAAATTAAAACAGAGGCTTAAATTATCTTTCATATTTTTCTCCAGTGTACAAGTGTTGATTTTAATTAGTTCTTTATGAAGATTAGGGTTAACTGCATCTGAATGAATTTTAGGGTGAGCTGGAAAAACAGCTTCTACAGGCAAACCCTATTCTTGAAGCTTTTGGAAATGCCAAAACTGTGAAGAATGACAACTCCTCCAGATTTGTAAGTAGGAGAAATCCAGTTGGGTCTTTGGGAGGGAGAGGTACAGCATCTTTTACAATGCAATATTCAGTGGCCTTCATCAGTGCTTCTCTCTAAATAGTATCTTAAAATGAATCCCTTGACAATAGTTTATAATTCCTCTCTGAAGTAGGAAATAGGCTTTCTAGAAGATTAAAGATCAATCCAAACTTGATAATACTATTGCCCTCTCACCATTTGCAGTCTGTGCCCTTCCAGAGTCAATTCCTGCACCAGGACATGCCCATCTTCAGAATATTGGCAAACAAAATCTGTACTTTCTTTTTCTTTACACCACTGTTGAGCATGTATCTCATAAGGTGGGACTATTGCTCATCAAGAGTGGTTAATATATTAAAAAAAACACAGGAGAAAAAGAATAAACAGTCATACAAATCCAAGTTAGAATGATGCGAGCTGAGGTCTGACACTGTCCAATGACACTTTTTACTGAGTGCTGGCAGATCACTGTTTTCCCTGAGACCCTCCTCTCCCACCTTCCCTCTCTCCCTGCCAAGTTCAGGGGTCCATGCAGATGAGCCTTGGCAGAGGGAGTTATGTGGATCCATTGCTCTTCCCTCACTGACCTTGTGGAAATTGAAATTGAAAATAGACATCATTGCATCGTTGTCTAGTTGAGGGAATCCCTGCTCACTGCAGGGGGCTGGACTAGATGACCTTTGGAGGTCCCTTCCAGCCCAAACCATTCTATGATATCCCCAGATTCCAAATCCTGGCCCCATAGTGGAGGACTCCTTTCCCTCTAAATGCCTAACTAAAATGTGAGGGCAAATCTCTGCAGGACTATCAGAGAAGTTCACTTCCTTCCAGGCTTTTCCACAGGTTGTCCCAGCACGAGGGACTCAATCAAGCACGTTATTAAGACAATGATGTCTTAAAAATCTGGCATAACCTGAAAGAACAGCCCTTCTGGGTCTTCTTTTCATTCACAGGGCAAATTCATCCGCATCAACTTTGATGTGACAGGCTACATTGTCGGAGCAAACATAGAGACTTGTATCCTTTTCAGTGAGCTGCCCTGGAAGGTAACTAGGGTGAGCAGAAGGAAATAAGATAAACAAACTCCACTGCATGTCTAAGAAAGGCAAATATTGCTGAGCCTGTTATAAACAGAGATAGAAGGAAATTGGCTCCATTTATGCTGATACCAGCTTCTCAATTTGTCCTACTCTCCTGTTTACATTTTCAGGGCTGTTTTCTCAGTGATAGGAAAGGGTGCTATTCTTATATACAGCTTCAGAATTTTGAACCAACCATAGCCAAGACAATGGCAGTGGACTTGAAAAGCAGAGTCCCAGTGATACAATAATGGAAAAAGATTGTTCTGTGATTCAGATTGCATGTGATCTTGAGAGCCATGTGGTCATTTTGTTTCACAACAGCGAGATTGTGTGTGGGTCACTCCAGTTCCCTGTGGTCTGCTTTTCCAGCTGCATAAAAAGTTTGGAATCTTTACTGTTTCTTACTGGTGCTTACAGGCACTTGGAAAAAAACCACAATGTTTGGTATTATCACTACAGTTTACTCAGGAACTTGGAGAGTACTTCCCAGTTTTCAAGTCCAGGTCTGCTTTGTACCAATCCTGACCTCACGTTGGGATGAAGCCAAGATGGTTAGTACAACCTCACCTTCAGTCCTGTGCACTCTGGCTGCTATAAGACAAGGTTCATGAGTCTCACAGACTGAATGATCAGGCCTGTGGGCTGAGTGCTCCTTTAGTACTTTATAGTCACAAAAAAAAGAACCATAAATAAAGTTTGCTTTTATATGTACAATACTGGCCTCAAGATCTTTTTCTATAGCTGGTCCACCTTATGTTAAAAGAATCATATTGGTACTTCATTTCTAAAGTGATGGAAATTATATTGTGAACACTATCTTTATATATCTGATTTTAGAATAATTTATATCTCTTGTGGTGCTTATTACCACGATTATCAGTATTTATCATACAATAAGAAGGAGGAAATCAGTCAACTTATTTTGGTGAGAATTGTACCAATAACAGAGCTTCTGCTACAGAATTAGAAATGTTCATGTTAGACAAGCTTGTGCCAAGTATTTCAAGAAAGCTAATGATGGTTCTGAGGCTGATGGCACAAAAAGGAAGAACTGAAATATGTTGATTTTTTTTTAACACACTTGACAAACAGATTTGCTTGAAAAATCCCGGGCTATTCGTCAAGCTAAAGATGAGAGAACCTTTCATATCTTTTACTATTTGATTGCTGGAGCTTCTGAACAAATGAGAAGTAAGTTACTTGCTAATGATTATTTGATCTCATTAAAAAGTCAGAGCAATGACTGAAGTAATTTACCTTCATGTATTTAGCTGTATGCCATTCAGTCTTTTTTCGCTTTAGCTATAGGTGTCATTCCGAGTAGGTTACATATGTTGTTAAATGAAAGACTTCTGGGAAGAATGGCCCAGATTTGAGTCCATAGGGTGCAAAATTCCAGGGAGGGACAGAGACCCTCCCCAGTTATTAATGAAAACCAGAAACTTAATCAAGCTTGCTAAATTAATAGTTATTCTGAAAATATTTGTACTCCACAAAACCCTCAATTTCTTCTACAAGCAGGGCCTTCCTTTGGTGAAAATGCTTTTGGCTTTTTTTTTTTTCCACTGTTGTTCATTGGGAGAACTCGGGAACAAAGAGCATTAAGTTCACACATTTAAGTAAAGCTTTTCTCCTTTGCTTTTTAGATGACCTGTTGCTGGAAGGCTTCAACAATTATACCTTTTTATCTAACGGCCACGTGCCTATTCCAGCTCAACAAGATGATGAGATGTTCCAGGAGACCTTGGAAGCCATGAAAATTATGGGCTTTAATGAGGAGGAACAGATAGGTGAGAATTGTTAGCAAGATACTATTGCAGGTACACATCTGCAAGTGATACTATATATAGATGCAAATGAACAGAAATTAATTCTGTCCGGAATCATCTCTTTGCAAATTATGTATATGAAGGAACCTTCTACATTCATATAAGAGAATTAAGAATATTTCAATTTTATGTCTGTGTTTCTCTGGAGAAATGTGATCTTGCATGAACCATCAACTGGAGGATTCTAAATGTAGCAATGTTGTGAACTCTTTGCCTCTTTTTCCCTCTGTGTAAAACTATTACCAAGCATTACATAGGTGCTGTTTCTAAGAAATGCATCATTAATTAGTGCCCATAGATTTCATTACTTCTCAGAAGGTATTAGATTAATTAAACCATAGACATCTCATGGAAAGGAAATGAAGGTTCTCTCAGAACTTCTCAAGCACAGAATGGTTCCTACTCATGTTAGGAATAATATGGGAACTTAGTTCTGTGTGATCAGGAGAGACATGAGATCAAGGCAGCATCTAAACACAGGATCAAGAACACCTTGGAATCACTGCCACCTTTGTATTATCAGGGTGACATGTCAGGAAGTCTTGAGAGTATCAGGGTGACTGTTCTTGCCTTGCAAGGATTTCTGATTATGATCTACTGATTTTAAGTGGTTGTTAGAAAAGTTCTATTAAAAAAAAATTAGTACAGTGACCTACCTTTTCCCACTGCTGCATTGGGTACCGGTGGGAGCAGCTGAAATCAATAATGAAAACACTTTGTAAACCACATTCTTCAAAGGTTTAAACTGGCAGCACTTGCTGGAAACACAGTGAAAAAAAAATATTGAAGAATCACCACCTATAATGGAAAAAAAATATACATAATCCAAGAGAAATTATCTCTGTGATGAACAGAACAACTGGTGATGTACAAGGCAACTCTATACAGTCATTTAGACATGGATCAAACAAAATAACTGCCACAAACTTTTGCTGTCAATCTGAAAGGTAATTTACATTTATGAAAGGGAAGATTTCTCACTGGAACATCTTCATATGTACTCAAAACAGACTACTGAATCCAAGCCATCTCTGAAAACAGTAATGACCATTTAAAGACATTTTTTATAAGCTTTCCAACAAAAATAGCATGAAAAAATTGCCAAATACTCTGATTTAATTTTGAAAGAAACAGAACAGGCTCGCATAGCTCATACTTGTATTCACTAACTCATGAACCAACAACTATCTTGAAAACGTGGGCCTGCCAGAGACATCGATCTGTGGAGCTTTTAGCTCTCACTGTTCCTGGGAGGGTGCAGGGCCTCAGCTGGTGAATGCCAGTGTGCACTGCCCATGGATCAAAACTGCCATGCCCCAAGTGACACCTGGTGGCAGAGGCAGCATCACCCCATCACATGAGCCAGACCTGCTGTGGCAGCCAGGAACAGAGCTCCATCACATCCTAGCTCTGTGCCAGCAACTGAGGGATGCTGAGAAAAAACGTCTTGCCTTGCAGGACAGCAGACAAATCCCAGCCCTGGTAAATTCTGAATATGCTACTGGTGAAGACTGGTTCAATCTCCTGCCAGGGCACCTATATTGTTGTTGACAGCAAAATTCTCCATTACAACTGGAGTCAGTACATTACTGTCTGAACCCCTTTGATTTCATGCTCAAAAATATAAGCCCATTTAGGACAGTAGTCTCCCATATCAGTTTACCAAATAGAACTGCCTAGATTCATATAATCTCATCTGTAACTGTCCTGGTTTCACCTGGAATAGAGATTTTTTTTTCTTCTTAATAGCTACAATAGTGCTGTGTTTTGAATTCCGTATGGGAATTGGTATGAGAAGAATGTTGATAATATAATGATGTTTTTAGCTGTTGCTAGGAAATCAAGGACTTCTCAACTTCCCCTGTCTTGATAGTGTGCAGGTGCATAAGAAGCTGGGAGGGAAAACATACAGAGCAATGGACCAAAACTGGCCAGTGGAATATTCCTTATCATCCAACATTATGTTCAATATATAGAAGAGGATGGGATGGGCAGCTGGGGCTCTTCTGGGCTAATGGTTTTAGGTTTTTCTCTCCTCTGGGATCACTAGCCAGGAACAGGCTAGTGAAATTCTTTTTATAAGTTTTTAATTCTATCATTACTATCATTATCATTATTATTTTAGTTTTGGTTTTTTTTCCTTCCTTCAAATCTCAAATTAAAAGTGTTCTTACCTTTATCCCTCCAATTCTCTCCTCCATTCCCCATGGCACTGGAGGGGAAGTGAGCAGCTGCTTGGTATTTGGTTGCTGACTGGGTTCAAACCTGGCAGTAACATATCAGCAGATTTTATTACCTGAAATTAGGCAGCATTACATTAATATGTATTTTAGTAATCAAAAATCAATCAATTGCTTTTCTATACTTTGATGCTAACTCTTCAAAGATTTGTATACATTTGATTTCAGTGTATACATTTGATTTTTTTTGTATACATCAGATTTCAGATTTAATCTTTGTTATTGCAGAGCATAGAGCTTTCAAAATGTGTCCATTCTGTTTCTCATTTATAGTATCTGTTTCTCTTCCAGCTATACTGAAGGTGGTCTCATCCGTCCTACAACTGGGTAATATTGTCTTCAAGAAGGAGAGAAACACTGACCAAGCTTCTATGCCAGACAATACTGGTATGATTCGCCCCTTAAATGATTTAGTTAACATTAAGCAATAAATAAAATAGCAGCTGAGTAAGCACTCTATAACATTTTTTATTTCATTCTTATTACATCTATATTTCACAGGCTTTAAAAGAAACACCATACCTAACATCAACTCAGTTGTCATTACCTTTTCTAGTAATCTTGAATCCACAACAGTGAATTTGCTGCTGAGTAATACTTTTATGGCAATCAGTGTCTTTTTTATGTACAACAAAAGAGCTTTTAAGTATGATTAATAGCTTCATGTACTTGCTGAGTTGTTTGTATTCAACACTTACTGACCCGCTGAGAGAAAACTCAATCTGAAATTAAAATCTTACTCTTTTACTCTAGCTGCACAAAAAGTGTGCCATCTGATGGGAATTAATGTGACAGATTTCACAAGATCTATTCTAACCCCAAGGATCAAAGTAGGACGTGATGTTGTTCAGAAAGCTCAGACCAAAGAGCAGGTATCTACTTGCAGTCTGCTCAGCTCTCCTGAAATGACTCTCTTTTCTGCTATACAGAAATTACCAGCTACTTAGGTTCCTTCTTTCACTCACAATTTTGTTTTCTTTATTTCAGGCAGACTTTGCCATTGAAGCTTTGGCCAAGGCACAATTTGAACGTCTTTTCCGTTGGATTCTAGCTCGTGTAAACAAAGCTCTTGATAAAACAAAAAGACAAGGGGCTTCCTTCTTGGGGATCCTTGATATTGCTGGATTTGAGATTTTTGAGGTAGGTACTGTGGGACAAGTTGGCTAAACTTATTATCATGCAATGGTTTGGATGCAAGATGGCAAAAAGCTAAGTTCAGAGGCACAAAACCAATGGGATTGTTCCAAACTGGCTAGCAGCCTGTGGCTGGCAGCATGTTCCTGATGGGCTCCTGTAGGCTCAGTGTACAGAGCCTTTTTATGGTTAATTGAAGATGAGCCAAGACAAATATTTACCATTTGAGAACTTACTGTAAATTTTCAAGACCTTATATTAGAAAAATAGGGATCCTTATATCTCAATTATTGTATTATGTAAAAAAGTAGGATAGCAATTTTCATCTTGTCGTTTAAGTTCTGTCTTGAAGGTCTCTTTTTAACATTAGGAATGCTTTTTTTTTTTTCCTCTTCACAGATCAATTCCTTCGAGCAATTGTGCATCAATTACACTAATGAGAAACTGCAGCAGCTTTTCAATCACACAATGTTTATCCTGGAACAAGAGGAATACCAGCGAGAAGGCATTGAATGGAATTTCATTGACTTTGGCCTTGACCTGCAACCTTGCATTGAGCTGATTGAAAGACCAGTGAGTTTGTATCTCTATATGTGGGGTACACAGGATGCACTGGGATCAGTTACCTATTAGTGATAAGAGAGACATTTAAGGTATTTTAGACCCTTCATTGCCTGGGAGGATTTGTAAAAGAAGGAGTAAAGAATGCGGTGATTTTTCTTTATCTGTGCCTGTGATGATACTGATCTGATATTGCTCACACTGCAGACCAACCCTCCAGGTGTCCTGGCTCTACTGGATGAAGAGTGTTGGTTCCCTAAAGCTACTGACACATCCTTTGTGGAGAAATTATGTCAAGAACAAGGCAACCATCCCAAATTCCAAAAGCCCAAGCAACTCAAGGATAAAACAGAGTTCTGTATAATGCACTATGCAGGGAAGGTATGGGACAAATTGAACTGTTTTGGCTTAAGGAACTTTTTTCACCCAAATGGTGAAAAAGAAATGGTCCAGTGTTTTGGGTTTTTTTAAAGCCAGCCTACATTCATAAGGGATGGCTTTAATTTTATAATTTATATATTGCTATAATTACATCACATATGAAGAAAGATTTGCAAAACATTCATGGTTGTGCTAAGCTTACATGAAAACAAAAATAACAACAGGATTACTTAAAAATCCAAGTAATATGGATTCCTTTCTAGCAAGCAGATTTATTTTTTTTTAAAGGCAAGGCAGGTGCCCTGCCATGGATATGTAAAAAGCTTTTTACATGCTAGTACATATATGATCAAACATTCAACTCAGCTCTCAACCAGAGAAAGCATTTCACATTGTCATTATTTGTATGATTTTTTGTTAATATAGTGTCCTGTGTTTTTGGACACTCAGATTTCTTTATCAAGAACAGATTTTTGAAGTATCACTGTTTCCTGTAGGTTACCTACAATGCAACTGCCTGGCTGACAAAGAACATGGATCCACTAAATGACAACGTGACCTCTCTGCTGAACCAGTCTTCAGACAAATTTGTAGCAGACCTTTGGAAAGATGGTATGAGTCACAAATCTAAATCAGTAATGTGGTTTAAAGGGAGAAACTACTATAAGAGCTTTTTGACAGCCCTTGTTGGCAGAACACAACTGTGAAAGTGATAATCATAGAAGAGACTGAACTAAGAAACAAGAATAATGTATTCCAAAGATTTATGGAAACATCATTAGATAGTTTTAAGTGCCATCAATAAATTTCCTTACTTAGTATTATTCAGCAACAAAATAAAAGTTATTATTACACTTACAATGTTACTGAATATGTAGTACTGTAGACTTAATTTAATAGAGGTTATTGCTGAGTCTTACGAATGACTTGCCATATACACTCCTCACCCAGAAGTCCTGCACAGCTCCCTCCAGTGATGTATAACCTTGACTAAACTCAATCAGAAGAATGTCTGTATGCATATGAATTATTTAAAAAAAAAAAAAAAAGTAACACATATACTACTGTATAGATATTCAATACATGGACATTAAATGTGCAAACACACATTGCTCTGAATTATCAAATAATTGAGGGAGATTATTAGCTAGACTTTGAGAATCACTGGGTAATAGATTGGAGTCAAGAGATTATGTTCCTGGATCTGACACCAACCTACCCTTTAGATACATTGCAAGAATGTCCTGTTCAGAGTAAACATAAAATATATTCTGTGTATTCATCACTTCATTCTGTCACTAGTTAACAAAGATCCTAATTTTCATATTTGACAGGAATTAGCCTATTTATCCAGAAGGCTCTTCTAGTACTTCTGTTACTATGATTCTACTGCATCAAAAATACTTTGGTCCTCTTTGGGAAGTTGCAGTTTAAGACTGGCAGTGACAGATGCTGACATCTGTCAATATGAGGCGAGGACAGTTTATATAAGCAGTTCCATTCACACTTTCTTTTATATTCCAGTGGATCGGATAGTTGGGCTGGACCAGATGGCCAAGATGACTGAAAGCTCACTCCCTAGTGCTTCAAAAACCAAGAAAGGCATGTTCCGAACTGTTGGACAACTCTATAAGGAGCAGCTGACCAAACTGATGACCACCCTAAGGAATACCAATCCCAACTTTGTCCGCTGTATCATTCCAAATCATGAAAAAAGGGTAAATTTCAAGTGTTCTGTATTCAGACTCCCACCACATTATTCCTGTTGAGCACCATACCAGAAAATTGCAGAGCTCGATCGTGTCTCAAACATGGAAGTGCAGCTGGTAAGATTTCTCCTGGGTTATAAATACCCGCTGTTCTCTTTCCAGGCTGGCAAACTCGATGCCCACTTAGTGCTGGAGCAGTTGCGCTGCAACGGTGTCTTGGAAGGCATTCGGATCTGCCGGCAGGGATTCCCCAACAGAATTGTCTTCCAGGAGTTCCGTCAGAGGTAGGAATCTCTCCCTCAGTCCTAACTCAGGGTTTCAAAGTGGTGGAGTAGATGTTTGTCTCTAGAAAACAAGTCTGATGAGTTTCAGCCTTCATAATACCGATGTCTTTTGGCAGATACGAAATTCTTGCTGCAAATGCTATTCCTAAAGGATTCATGGATGGGAAGCAGGCTTGCATACTGATGGTGAGGAAAGCATTTTTGATCCTAGTGATAATCAGGTCTATACATCTAATATAAAAGCTGTTGAGAGTAATGAGAAGTAAATTTTAATACCCTAAACCTCAGCACTGGAGTTAAATATCCCCCTTTCCTGCAGATCAAAGCATTAGAACTCGATCCCAACTTGTACAGAATTGGACAGAGTAAAATCTTCTTCAGAACTGGTGTTCTGGCTCACCTGGAAGAAGAGAGGGACCTGAAGATCACAGATGTTATCATCACCTTCCAGGCACAGTGTCGAGGCTACCTAGCAAGAAAGTAAGAATATGTACTAACAAAACAAATGTCTTCTGGGGCAGAGTATCTACAGTAGCCTTTAGTTCTCTGTGTAACACACTGAAAATACCAAGACTTTTACATTATTTGTATTGCACCAGGACACACTGTGTGTCCAATGAAGGACTCACTTTCCACCCAGAAGGGGCTTATTAGTGTAGCTACAGGGAGGCAATTACACTGTTAGGCTACTCACACTCTGCACAGTAAGCACTCTGAGGCAATGACCCTGCATTTAAGCAGGTATTTGTACAGACAGGTGAAGCACCCTAGCCTGTTACACGTAGCAGCACCATTGGCATTTGTAAAACAAAATTTCTCACAGCTAGAGCATGAAGACCTGATCACCTAGCACAATCTCATATATTTTGTATATCACAAAACTGTTCATGGTAATGCCCTTTTTCTACATGATGTCGGGCTGGGCGAGGAAGCTTAAATATAATATGGTTCAAGAATGATGATCAGTGCAAGTTTAGAGTGCCCATGTACTCTGGAAAGATGTTCAAATTCAGAACTAGATCTACACTTTGTGGCTTGTGCCTACCTACAGAGTCCTAATAGCCAACAGCTGAAAACCAGATGACTCAAAATAAGAAAGCTAGACAGAGTTACCACCTTTTCTATAGAAACAGCCACTGCTGTTGAAGTGACAAAAGAATTTGTGCCAGACTTCTTAAACCACGTGGCTAATCAGCAATCTCATACGAGTCTCTTTTCTTAATGTGTGTATCTTGCAGGCACTTTGTATTCTCAGACTGAACCAATTTGCTTTATGTTTTTAATGACAGAGCCTTTGCCAAGAGACAGCAACAGCTGACTGCAATGAAAGTTATCCAAAGAAACTGTGCTGCTTACCTGAAGCTGAGGAACTGGCAGTGGTGGAGACTGTTCACTAAAGTGAGTGGCTGCTATCAGTGAATCTTTCCTCAGCATTCCAAAAGCAATGTAATACACAAGATACCAAGACACATCATGTCAGGCATGCACCGTGTTCTACAGTTCATTGTAGCTGATGGCAAAATCCTTGTTAACTTCACAAAAAATTGGTTTAGAGTTACTCTGGATAGTTATATAATGCTATCAACATTAAAGTAGGTTCTAGCTTGAGAAGAAAAACTAGTTAAGCAGAGATTTACAAAATTTTTTGCATGTTTAGGGACTTTTTAAAATTTTCTAAAATGATTTAATTTCACAGGATTGAATAACAGAGAAACTGAATTTTTGAACATGCAGAGTTATGCATCTATGAGGGACTCAGTAGCTCAGTAGCTCCCTCACTGGAATTCTAACCCTCATCACCTCATGAGGCACTTAATCAAATTAAGTCTATTTTCCTATTGAAGAGGTATGTTTTCTTCCTTTTCAAGAACAGACTTCAGATTAGATTCAGAGAACTGTTCCATGTTGCCTCCTCTGCAAGCAGAACGTACACCTGCAAGTACACATTGCCCTTCTATGCAGGTGTAGCTTTTGTATATTACCAATGGAAGAAAACAGGCTTGAAACAATTCCAAAAGGGACACTATGGGAGGCAGAGGTGCTCACAAGGCTCCAAGAACTAACACAGAGATGGCCAAGAACAAAAAAAATGGCTGGTTTAAAAATTCTCAGATCAAGCCTGGGTGGACAGATCCACCATCCCAGCAACAACAGGCAGTGCTATCATTAGTGCCCATCAGTGTGGCATCTTTAAGCATCCGACTCAATAACTTAATTATGTTATTAAGCATCAGGCACAATAACATAAATACTGGCAGGAAACATTCTTAAAAAACCCCAACTTTTTATTTTCAGGTGAAACCATTGCTGCAAGTCACCCGCCAAGAGGAAGAAATGCAGGCCAAGGATGAAGAACTACAAAAAACTAAGGAAAGACAACAAAAAGCAGAGAGTGAATTGAAGGAGCTGGAACTGAAACACACACAGGTGATTTACAGCTCTAAGCCTCTGGGAAATGCTGTTCTTTCACCATTTCCAGAAGCTATTAAAAAAATAGTTTTTTTTTCCTTTGTATTCATGATTATATTCACAGCAATGGTCCAAAACAAAAGTTGAGTGCAGACAAGCTCCCAGTATAGACACTGTGGGGCAATGTGCAACCCAAATCTTTACTTCCTATCCACTTGATTTGTGTAGCTTTGTGAAGAGAAGAACCTCCTTCAGGAACAGCTTCAGGCAGAAACTGAACTGTATGCAGAAGCTGAAGAGATGAGAGTCCGTTTGGCTGCTAAGAAACAAGAGCTGGAAGAGATTCTTCATGAGATGGAAGCCAGAATTGAGGAAGAGGAGGAGCGCAGCCAGCAGTTGCAAGCAGAAAAGAAAAAGATGCAACAACAAATGCTGGTGAGGAGGCATAAGTGACAAATGCAAGTTGTTGTCTGTATCTTACAGAGGAAAAAAAAAAAAAAGGAGACTGGCAAAGCTCAGATCTAATGAAAGTGTTGGCATGGAGCCCTCTGTATAATTTGCATGTGCCACTGAAGTGAGAAAAACCAATTAATGCTCTTTTCCTTCAGAGTTTTCTTCTTCCCTGTCTCAATTTTAAATACTCTTCTCATGGAGATTAAAGGAAATGCTTAAGGTTTGTCAGTAAGTGGTGTTTTATTTACAGAATTCATGTTTTGTGTGTTTCTTTTATGCCCCCGCCCCCAAAGGATCTTGAGGAACAGCTGGAAGAAGAAGAAGCTGCAAGACAGAAACTGCAACTTGAAAAAGTAACAGCTGATGGCAAGATAAAGAAAATGGAAGATGATATTCTCATAATGGAAGATCAGAATAACAAACTAACCAAGGTTAGTCTTGTGGGTCCATTTCATTACTTTGGGAAAATAGTGCAAGATGACATTCTCTTTCTCTAGAACAGGAATACTCCTGACTAGACAGTCTCATGGCTGTACAGATTCACCAGACTATCAGTCCAGCCTCTATTAAACAACTTTATGATAATTTTTCCATGCTCAAATAAGAATTAAAATGCTCATATAAGAATAAAAACAGCAGTAAAACTACTGTTTTTGAGGTCTGTTGTGGTAACAATATCTTCAAGCAAAATACCCACAGCAGTCAAGCACTGACAGTAGAAGACATGCCTTCCTGGCCCCAAGCAGAATACATAATTCCCCTGGTTTTCAACTAATTTTGACCAAACTTCATGATTAAAACTGGAAGCAAGCATGTATTCCAGTACTTTTTGAAAGGGGATGCTCCTCTGAACCAGGTTCTGTACTTAGGAGTGAGTACAAATTGTAGTATCAAAAAAACCCATATCACAGACATTTTTAGTTGGCAAAGACTTGCTTCATGGTCACCAATGACAGACACTTTTACTAACAGAAGTATGTTATATTTCTTAAGGAAAGAAAACTCCTGGAGGAAAGAATAAGCGATTTAACAACAAATCTTGCAGAAGAAGAAGAAAAAGCCAAAAATCTTACAAAGCTGAAAACCAAACATGAATCTATGATTTCAGAACTTGAAGGTAACAGGAACAAACAACAGTTTGTTGGGGTTTTTCTTCTGTTGTTTTGTGTTTTTTGTTTGCTTTGTGTGTGTGTTTTGTTTGTTCGTTCCTTGGCACACAACACAATACCATGAACAGAATCTGGAGAGTACAAAAAATTGTGCAGGGTGTTTTCCAAATTTCTTATGCTGAATCCATTTTGTGCATGAGAATCACCAAAACCCCAGGGTGCATAAGCCATACCTTTTATTTATTTTATTTTTTTTTTACATACAAAAGAGCAAAGGAGAGAAAACTGAGAACAAAATTAATGCTTCTTAAGAAAGATAAATGATTCTTTGGGGTAGCTAGAAATAGGTGATGACATTCAGGTATTTCATGTTACTTAAAAAATGCAGTGACTTCCAGTTAAATGTACAGCATCACTGGAGGTTAGAACATTGTTTTGCTTAAGTTCAAGACTGGATTAAGGATTTCTTGCACTAACTCACTCCCATGACCAAAATCTTTCCTTTTTCAGTGCGGCTAAAGAAAGAAGAGAAGAGCAGACAAGAACTGGAGAAAGTTAAGAGGAAGTTGGAAGGGGAGTCAGCTGATCTACATGAGCAAATTGCTGAGCTCCAAGCACAAATTGCTGAGCTGAAGGCCCAACTTGCCAAGAAGGAGGAAGAGCTGCAGGCTGCTCTAGCCAGGTATCTGCATACAGGTGGCAAACCTAGGCTAGAACACATCTCTCCTCTTTGCAGACACCAATGCTGCAGCCATGAAACATCTCTCAGTCACATCCTCTCTGCAGGCTTTCCCCATTTTTTCAAATTTCTTTTTGTGAAAAGAAATTGTTTGCCCATAGATACAGTCTTAGCTCCAGATACCAATGAAAACTCCTCTTCCCAATAGCATTGGCAGTGCTGTCAAGTAAGGAACAAAATTTAACAACATACTTCATAGGCAAAAGGCAGAAATAAATGAGTTTGGTCTTGACTCATTCCAAAGTCTCAGTGGATTTTCTGTATAAACTTAAAAGAGACAACATTAAACCAAAATTTCTGCTGAATCAGCTGATCAGCATCTCCAGGCATTGTGTCCTGATACATCACAGCTGCCAGATCCTTTTTGCCTCAGTCCCTCTTCTTTCTTTGGTATTTTCTTGCACAGAACCTATAAACCTCTAATCTCTGTATACCGATTTCCTCAAAGTTTGGGGTTTTTTCATACATACATATTTCATACATATATAAACAAAAAACTTTACTTTCAGGCTTGAAGATGAAACTAGTCAGAAGAACAATGCCCTCAAGAAGATCCGTGAATTGGAATCTCACATCTCTGATCTCCAAGAAGACTTGGAGTCTGAGAGAGCTGCAAGAAACAAAGCAGAAAAACAGAAGAGAGACCTAGGTGAGGAGCTGGAGGCTCTTAAGACAGAACTTGAGGACACTTTGGATACCACAGCCACCCAGCAAGAGCTCAGGTATGGAAATATAGCACATGGGCTAAAAATAAGTGTCACCAAGCTCAGTACAATCCTGTCTAGTAACAATGCAGCAGTGCTATTTTGCCAGTGACTGGAACATTCTTATCTACTGCTGTTCAATTTATGCATGTTACCTTCCAGAGCAAAGCGTGAACAGGAGGTCACAGTGCTGAAGAGAGCTCTGGAGGAGGAGACTCGCACTCATGAAGCCCAGGTCCAGGAGATGAGGCAAAAGCACACTCAGGCTGTGGAGGAGCTCACAGAGCAGCTGGAACAATTCAAACGGGTAAACAGAAATCCATCCATTTGACAACTGTCGACCAGATAACATGGTTTCCTTTTGTAGATCATCTTTCTTCACTTCACGCTTGTAGGCCAAAGCCAACTTGGATAAGACCAAACAGACGCTGGAGAAAGACAATGCTGATCTGGCTAATGAAGTTAGGAGTCTGAATCAGGCCAAACAAGAGGTGGAGCACAAAAAGAAGAAGCTGGAAGTACAGCTGCAAGAGTTACAGTCCAAATACACTGATGGAGAGCGTGTTCGAACAGAACTCAATGAAAGAGTTCATAAGTTACAGGTAGGAAGGGACTCTGACATTTTGCTGTGACACCCTGAGCTTGAGTTTATACTGTTCTCTGAAGGTATGTGGAAGAATCCTGGCCTTGTCCACTTCAGCCAAAATGGCAATTTTTATCATCTGTAGTGTTCCCACCTTGAACTCCTACCTTAATTATCACATTTATTTCAACCATTCTGTCTCATGGAAGTGAAAGCTTTTAGTCTCACTGTCCCTCTGTACATATTGCAGTCTGTAATGCCACCACTGGTTCAGTGACTGCTGCATGTTGTAGAATTTCTTTTTGTTCATTCATTTTTGGGTGGTGGGATATAGGAATGTGGCTTTTGAAAATAGATTACAGCATTAAATGCAAATTATTTGCTCAGAAAAAAAAATATAATGAAAGGACAAAGCTCGCTTACCTATGATTTAGTGTCAAATAAGAATTCACTAGAGATAAACTGGTTCTTTGGCAGACATCCAATATCTAACCAAGCATATTGTTACAACACCACATAGCATTTAAGTTAGTGGATAAATAAGAAAATACAACTGAAATGGACCAACTTCTGTGAAACCTGGGAAGAGGAAAGAAAATCCACAAAAGTCCCCATTCCCCTTTGCAATTCATTGAAAGGAACATAGTAATAGTGCCTTATAAACATGACTAGGTTTTGTTATATAGTAAGAAAATACTATGGTAAACTAAGCAAAAATGGCATTAGACCTTGGTGTGTCTTAATACAAAGATGACATGTGCAGTCAATGCAGTGTGTGTGTGTGTGTAGGATTTAGTTCCACGGGACTTAAATTCCACATATTGTCCAGAAATAATTATGGTAAAATTGTGAATTCTGATTAAGCTAAAAACACTGTTGGTACTTGAGATGACCCAGAAGCATAGGAACAGATTCAGGTCCTGTTCAAAGTTAAGAACTCAATCTAGAGTAAACTAAAGTTGGAGGAATATTTTTAATTTGAGCAAAATAACTGAGTTTATTCACTGTATTGTCTCACAGGTTGAGGTTGAAAACGTTACTGGTTTGCTCAATGAAGCAGAAAGCAAGACAATCAAACTGACCAAAGATGTTGCAACCTTAGGCTCTCAGCTACAAGATACTCAGGTAAGCTTGCAGCCTGCAATTGCTCACCTACAATAACTATCAGATGCACTATAAAAAAACCAAAACTGATGACTGTATTGCCAATTGATGTGGTGACTGTAGGAGCTGCTTCAGGAAGAAACGCGACAGAAGCTAAACGTGTCTACCAAGCTTCGCCAGTTGGAGGATGAGAAGAACAGCTTGCAAGAGCAGTTGGATGAAGAGATGGAAGCAAAACAAAATCTGGAGAGACATATTTCAACACTGACAATACAGGTATCAATGCCATAGCTAAATCACCAGCTCCATCGCTGAGAGTTTTGTCAGCAATTCCAGAGGTATCAGATCTGCAGAACTATCCAGGTGCAGCACATGGACCTTCAGGGAACTCGTGCTGTTAGCCCAGACAGCATTAGTGAAGCTCCTCTGTGAAGCCAATAGTCTCCCTCTTCTTTGAAGTGTGATCTCTAGGACGGGTATAAATGCAAGGTAGCTCCAAAGAGATGTTTTGCACTCTAGGCCTGTATGTGCATACTAGGCCTGTAGTCTGCCTTGTTTTATTAAGGATGGTTGATGGGTCACTAGTTTCACATAGGTCAAATTAGATAAGATTCTGGGTCTCACTTTTCTCCTGGCTATCTTCTTTGCCAAGTTTAGTTGTTACTGCTGTAAAGACTTGTCCTCTGATTTCAAATTTCAGCTCTCTGACTCTAAGAAGAAGCTACAGGAATATTCCAGCACAGTGGAAACGATGGAAGAAGGCAAAAAGAAACTTCAGAAGGAAATTGAAAGTCTCACACAACAGTTTGAGGAAAAGGCTGCTTCTTATGACAAACTGGAAAAAACCAAGAACAGACTCCAGCAGGAGCTGGATGACCTGGTGGTGGACTTAGACAACCAGCGCCAGCTGGTCTCCAACCTGGAGAAGAAACAGAAGAAGTTTGACCAGGTGTGGATTTAATATTCTTCCTTGCTGCATCATCACGAAACTTTCCTGGAACTCACAGACACTCCCCTGGTTTATTGCAAGATAAAGCAGGGACAAAAAATAAATTAAAATGTCATTACAGACACAATTTTTATTTCTACACCTTTATCAAAAAACATATTTTCCCCCATCATTAACAACTGACAAGGCAGTTTCAATAGAAAAGCCCTGTTACTAATGACTTCTTGTATTAACTCTACCTTTCTCCAGATGCTAGCTGAAGAGAAAAACATCTCTTCAAAATACGCAGATGAAAGGGACAGAGCAGAAGCTGAAGCTAGAGAAAAAGAAACAAAGGCTTTGTCACTGGCACGGGCACTTGAAGAGGCTTTGGAAGCCAAAGAAGAACTGGAGAGAATGAACAAAATGTTGAAGGCTGAAATGGAAGACCTTGTTAGCTCCAAAGATGATGTTGGAAAGAATGTAAGTTTTGGGCTCAGAACAAGTTCCACAACAGTAACTTAAAACAGCAGCTAGCAAACAGATTCTTGTTTTCAGTGAGGGAAATGCTCTGTATCACACAAATCTAGTCACAGCAAGGTCAGATATTTCATACAGAATTCAAAAGTTATTCCATTTGTGCCCAAACTTTCAAAAAACTTGGCCAAGTAGCTGTAAGTCATCTTCAACATTTCAAGCATGAAGAAGATTATTACTGAATTTTATGACTGAAATAAACATTAATTATGTTACTTTAATATATGATACTTGAGTAGATTAAAAATGGAAGTTTGTAATAAAGAGACTCTCAGGTTATTTTAAGACAGCATTGCAGATGTACGAAAAATGATAATTTACTATTTTCAGTGCAAATTAGTTCAACCACAGCTGATACTCTCAAATGTGGCCTATAATGCAGGTAGACTGTGTTTAGAGTTATTTTTATTTCTTATAACAAGTCTACTAAAATCTCATTGCTTAAAAGGTCCACGAACTGGAGAAATCCAAACGGACTCTTGAACAGCAAGTAGAAGAGATGAAGACACAATTAGAAGAGCTAGAGGATGAGCTGCAGGCTGCTGAAGATGCCAAACTCAGGTTGGAAGTTAATATGCAGGCCCTCAAAGGCCAGTTTGAAAGAGATTTGCAAGCCAGAGATGAACAGAACGAGGAGAAGAGAAGACAACTCCTTAAGCAGGTACCATTCCCTATGATTGCCTTTGTAAATATTTAACCAAGCCAGATGAAAGTCCTAGCCTCATGCCATTATTAAAAGCTCCTTACTGTAATAAGAAAACATTCTATTGCCTTGTGCTTGGCAAAGCAAAAAAAAAAAATAAAAAATATATATACAACAACCTACTTGTGGAATGAAAAAGGCACAAAACAGCATAACAGGTTTTTTTCTGCTTCAGTAGCAGTTGCACAATTGTTGACCGATGTGGCAATTTATCTACGACCAATATACTATAAGACACATTAATTATTTCTGACACAGATGAACCTTCCCTCTAATCTCAGTGCAAGAGGAAAAAAACCAAAAAAGACAGCTTCTAGCTGTCTTCTCAAGGTCCATCAAATGGACACAAAAACATGAGAAATTAAATCAGACAGGACACAGCCTATTTGCATAGCAGTGTTGTGACAGCAAGGACAACTGATATAGTCATCTTCTCATCATGTACCTATTTCCATGAATATAGAACCCAAATCGCTGGCTCCAAGAATCTTCAATTTTTTGGATGAAATTAAAATCTATTCTAACTGCCAGGGCAATCACAGTTAATAGAGATACAGAGGGCTGTACACATTTTATTCAGACATAGACAGAGTGTTTAAGAGTGCTCAAGGACACTCCTAAACTGACATTGTTTTCTTCAATGATCAGCTCCATGAATACGAAACGGAACTGGAAGATGAGAGGAAGCAACGTGCCCTGGCAGCAGCAGCCAAAAAGAAGCTGGAGATTGATGTTAAAGATCTGGAAAGTCAAGCTGATTCTGCTAACAAAGCTCGGGAAGAAGCCATCAAACAACTTCGCAAATTACAAGTATGTAATATATTTTTTTTCCTCACTGCTGCCTTTTGTACAGCCACAATATGAAAGTTAGGTAACATTTTGTGGACTTGATGCTTATTACAGGTGATTGGTTAGAGGGGGAGTTTTATCTACTCCTAGATTCAATTATCTGTATTGTAATGCTGTTTGAAAGACAGTGAAAAACTTCACGTGGCAGTGGAGGAAAATCTTGAATTTTATCATTGCAGAGAGCTTCCAAAATTCTCTGGTAGCACTCATCTGCTACTGACTTACCCACATGAAGAAAAACAGAGATTCCCATGTAGAGAAAGGGCTACAGGATATAACCTATTACAGGGTTTGAATTCTGCTTCCAACACTTGATTCAAAGGCATAAAAGACTTTAGAAATCACATAGGCTCTGAATCAGCATTTTCCTGTTTATATTGTAAGCCTCCCTATCAACTCTTCTGTCATATGTTGACAGCCAAACAGCCCGACAGCTGAACAACAAAAATGGATGTATTGGAAAGATTAAGACTATGCATGTACTCAAATATTCAGAAGAAGTAGGGACAATAGGCATTAGAAAAGCAGCAGTGTACAAGTAGAAGCATTGTTCTTAGAATAGCATTTCAGATCTTTCCAACATGTGCTAGCTGATCTCTCCAGAAAATATAATTTAAGCAGGCATTATGACTATGTAAACGTGTATGTGCTCTGTCCAGATTTCTTTCTTAGGAAACTATAATAAAGCCAGACAAAAATAAATCTGTTATTCTTTTCAACAAGGCTCAGATGAAGGACTACCAACGAGAGCTGGATGATGCACGGGCTGCCAGAGAAGAAATATTTGCTACAGCCAGAGAAAATGAGAAAAAAGCAAAGGGCCTGGAAGCAGAACTCATCCAGCTTCAAGAGGTAAAGTGCAGAACAAAGCAGTACAAAGCACACTCCACATAACCTTCAGTAGCAAAACAGAACTGCAATGAAATAATGCAACAGCTATCAGGGATGGAAAGCTATAAGCAGCACTTGTTAACAAGTTCCACCTGTTCCATAGACTCCAGTGAAGTTGTTGGACCTACATCTGAGCATAGCCAGATTAAGCTTAGTTAAAAAAAAAAAAAGAATCAAAAAATCACCCTGAAAGGCACAATTCACCAGTCTTAAAGGGAAATGAACTGCATAATCCAACTTTTGAATAGCTATAAATTCCTGAAGCCTTGTTAATGCTATTATTCCTACTTGTATTAAATGGTATTTTTGTGACTAAACCCAATAAAATAGAAACTGTCTGCCCGGTTGGATAAAGTGCATGTTCATTGTACTTACCAAGGATTTCTGCAACAAAAAAAAAAATCTTCTGTTAGTTTTAGAAAGTTTACAGTCCTGTGTATCATGCTATAGAACTGAGCATTTACTAGCTCATTTCTTCACTATGCTGCCATTTCCCTTTCTCCTAGGACCTGGCTGCTGCAGAGAGAGCTCGCAAACAAGCGGATCTGGAGAAAGAAGAGATGGCAGAGGAACTTGCAAGCGCTGCTTCTGGAAGGTAGGAACAGACTGGATTTCTCACAAGGCTGTAAACACACCACTAAACATTACAAGGCTGCCAGGAGAAGTTATGTTCCTCTCCCAACAGCCATCTGGGTCTTGACAACACAACATGCTCACAGATGACTAGTTTCATTGAAATATCTAGTTTTCTTTATGAATTATTGGCAGTTTCTAATGTCTCAGATGCATTCAGCTGGTCAGAGCTGCACACTTAGCAAATTCAAACTTACAGGACAAGCCTTCAGGATGAGAAACGGCGCCTGGAAGCAAGAATTGCCCAGCTGGAGGAAGAGCTAGAAGAGGAGCAAAGCAACATAGAGGCAATGGGTGACCGCATGAGGAAAGCGGTACAGCAGGTAGAGCTCCTTTCAACCTGCTCCTTTCTGTTTGTATGCCAGCTAAAGCTGTTTGTCATTCTGAAGGAATATCTGGAGAATCACCCCCTGTCATTTCTCTGGAAGCAGGCAACACTGACAGCATCCATTCTCCCCCTTGCAGGCAGAGCAGCTGAACAACGAGCTGGCAACAGAGCGCTCAATGGCACAGAAGAACGAAAACGCTCGGCAGCAACTGGAGAGGCAGAACAAAGAGCTGAAGAGCAAGCTCCAGGAGATGGAGGGAGCTGTGAAGTCCAAATTCAAAACTACAATTGCTGCTCTGGAAGCCAAAATTGCTTCTCTTGAAGAGCAATTGGAACAGGAAGCCAGGTACTGGTCTCCCAGAGGGCACAGCCGTTCATTTATTATTCCAATGAATGAGACAAAATAAAGCAAGCCATACAGGATTTGTGTCATCAGGCTCTCGATGCCATTAAGAGTTAAGTGTCTCCCTCACTTAACATTTCCTAGCCATATGGCCAGCAGCTCAGGATTGTTACAGGTTCTAATAAAGCACCATTTTATTGCTGTAAAGTTCTACTGGTGTCAAAGGCAAAGATCTGCTCCTCTGCATTTTACTGCTGTAACACATTATGCCATTAGTCTGATTGTTTCTCAAGGATATAAATCACCTGATGTTTTAGAGCAGATCTCCTGGAGAATACAGCAAAGACAAGCTCTTCTGATCAAAACAAATACAAAACCTTTACTTTTTGCTTAGAATTCATCTGGTAAATTCAGAAAGGCCTTTAACATACGAGTCCTTGGTTCCAGTCTCATGACATGCCCGAGGCAGGTGAAGATGACAGAGCTTCCCCATCACCACATGTTGCACTCTTGTTGGCAGAGAGAAGCAGGCTGCAGCCAAGACCTTGCGCCAGAAGGACAAGAAGCTGAAGGATGCATTGCTGCAGGTGGAGGATGAGAGAAAGCAAGCAGAGCAGTACAAAGATCAGGTATCAGACAGCATCATGAGGGGTTTTGGGGCACAGGGATTTTCAGGTTTTACTCTAAGCAAGGAAGATTCCATGTTTGGCCTCAAAGAAACATCCCTCTTGCAAGCAGCCTGTCTGCTTGGATTCTATGCAGGGAGAGCTAAACAAAACTTTGTCTAAAGCTGGGACAATATCATTCTCCCATACTGAGTGAAGTGCCAAGGACTAGTCCTTGTCAATCAGCCAGCTGCAACAGCCTGACTGCACAGTGGTAGGCAGGGTTGTGCACAACATATTTATTGGTGTATGAATGGAGATTAACACATTTTGGTTTAAAAATATAGCTTTACCTAATGTGGCCAGAAAAGCAGAGGTAGGAATGTGTAGCAAAAGAAATAAGAAGGTAGTGTCTGAATACATATCTATCAGAGACATGAATTCCCACAAAGCAAAGCTGTTTATATTATTATTATTATTATTATTATTATTATTATTTTAAGCTTCTACCTCTGATTCAGGCCATGTTTCAGTAAAACTTAGGAGAAATACAAAATGAAAATGAGAAGTGTAAAGCTATTAGATCTGTTTTGAATTAAAGCATTACTCTAAAATGTCTCTTTAGGCTGAGAAGGGCAACACACGACTCAAGCAACTGAAAAGGCAGCTGGAAGAGGCTGAGGAAGAGTCTCAGCGTATCAATGCAAACCGCAGGAAGCTGCAGAGAGAGCTGGATGAAGCTACTGAGAGTAATGAAGCCCTGGGTCGTGAGGTTACAGCACTGAAGAGCAAGCTCAGGTAGAGTGCCCTCGTGTGGGATAGCTGTTCCCACTCACTGACAGCCTTGAAATTTAGAACTCCATTAGAGAAGTGAAGAAAAAACCTGTGCAAGTAAAGAACAGACACTGATAATGCTGCAAAGTTAATCCCTCCTTAGATGAGCTTGACAGATAAAACAAAGGGTTAGACTCAGAAGGTGAAGTGCATTTCACAGACTGCAGCAGCCTTGGGGTCAGCTGTGAGATGAACAACTGTGATAACATGGACTTACTCTTTTTCTAATCAAAACTCCTGCTGGCTTACATTGGAACAGAATTAGGCTTGGTTGCTTTTAAAAACATCCTTTGTGGCTGTATCTGTTTGTACAGAAGCAGTCACAAAAGGGTAGAAATGCTTTGTGCTTTTCACTTTCACACCTGCACAACTCACACAACTGTAAACAGCCCGAGGCAACGTAATAGGCAGCAAAAGATGAGGTACATTACATGATTCTTATCCAAAAGTGTCTGGACTTCACCACAAAGGGATTCAGGGTCATCAGACCAAGAAAAAAAAACAAACAACGAAATGTCCCTTTGAATTTTCTTGTTAAAACCAACAGATAAAGCTGTGCTCATTCAGCTACATACCCAAGTTCTTCTGCAGTCACTGGGTCTGAAAACACCAGCTCACTAAATATAGAGGCTGCCTTGAATTAGAAGCAAATTGCTCTAGCTGCATCATCACACTTAACTTTGCTTTCTACCTAAAGCCAACAGTATTTCAGCTGACAGTAAAGCATCTGCCTAGTTGTGTTCTGGAAGCAGTCTGCCAGTGCATTTACCAGTAACATGCATGAACCTTCTGAACATGGACTTATTTCCAAGGGAAGAGTTAAGGATGAAGTAGCCTTTTCTTTTAGCACCACCTTGGGTGTTGCAGTCTCCTGCTTTACAAAGGAGGAGTGTGTCCAGCACTTTTTACACAGAACAGCATAAGGCTCATTTTTGGTTTATCTCAATGTAATGTAATTGGCTGTAATGTACTTTGTGTAATTATTTACAAGTAATCTACCTACCTCTGACCATGACCATGTGCTTAGTATAACTGCCCAGGACTCTCTATCTCTGTTTCAGAGGGACACAGGAACCTTCGCATGACTAAGCAGGTACCATGCCTTCAACTTTGCAGCCAGCTTGTGTTGTACAAATTTCCATTTTCTTTGGCCCAAGTAAAAAAAAGAAATAAAAGTGAGGTTTCTGCAAACTGTGAAGGCTTGGATATCTTGGCATTAATCTGTTTTATCAAAAGAGACAAATATTACAATCTAGCTACCATCAAGCTGTTCATCAGTAATACATCTTTCTTACAACTAGGTTACGTACTGATGTAGATTTACCAGTGTTGCCTTTTCACAAGCTCTACCAACAGAGTAACTAATAAACTACTCTGACATTTGCTGCATGAAAATTGGGGTTTTTTTTTTGCACCTCATCTTTATGCACAGCCACGAAGATTGATTTTTTTTTGTTTGTTTCAAATCAAATACACCATCAATTAGTAAAACTGATTAAAAGGACTAATGAATATCAAGAGTCACAGCATGTCCTTAGAATTTCACAGTACTTCTTACATATATTGTAATACTGATTGTAAGGTAAGATCTCATCTAACTCACCTGAGATTTCAGATCTTGCATGGGATTTATCACACATCACACAATCATAGAGAAAAGATAAAGTCTTGCCTTTCATTACATAGCACTTTGTGCCTGTATTGCTTCCAAACAGCTATTACTTTGGCTTTTAGAGCTATTTTTTAGATATTACATTGCTTGTCTACTGTTATTAAAACATGAAGCATGGACACAGAAATTAATATTGACACTGTAACCTAGTACAGCATTATACTGCATCATGTTCTCCAGAGATAGGAATAATTCCTGCTGCAAAAGAAAAAAAAAAAGAGCTACTGCCTTGTAATATTTGTGTATCTTCTATTCTACCTATGCTGGATTTTGTTGTGAATACACAAATATTTAAAGGTGCTGTCTTGTCCTTGCATGTGCCTTTTAGTCAGCCAGACTGACTTACTGAAGCACTACTCCAGTAGTACTCATTCAAAGGGAGATGAAATAGAGATACTAAGCAAACAGTACTTAAGGCTTGTCTCAACTATACACATTATTCTAAAGGTACCAATGCAAATGACCACATGGATATTATAAAACCTGTTTAAGAGGACCAGATATATAGAAAAAGTTTATCCACAGGGACAATACCTGAAGTTCTTACACTAGTATGAAGTTTATGCATACTCCAGCAGTTTGTTAAGAAGTGGTTAGTGCATGTTAGGGAGTTCACTGAAGAAGTAGCCAAAACTCTGCAGCACAATGTGGTTAGACTCTTGCTGTTACTCACCACCAGTCCCACATTCTCTTAGAGCACTTAAACTACTACAGCATAGAGGGTTAGCTTACAAATGAGTCTTAACTGAGGCCAGTTAGGAGCAGCCTAAGGGGGTAAAGAGCTCTTCCTTTATTGATAAGAATTAACAATTTTACCCAGCTAACTAGAACTTTCTTGTTCAACAATAATATTTGCTATCAGAAAATAGTAATACTGCTGTTAGAATCTGTAAAGCACATACCAGGGTAGAAATTACACACCTGTGGGTTCAATACATAGACACCAGAACTACTACAGTTAACTAACAGCAGATCTTAAATGAAGCTTTGTTATCTAATTAATTGCTTGCTCACACTAAAGTTTAAGGGCAGTATTGTGGAAAAGACACTCCAGGTCACATTTCCACCTTGGAACACAAGATGCATGACTCTGAAATATGTTAGTCCAGCCAGTGTTCCTACTCACTTCCCTCTACTACTTCCATACTCATTATGGAAGATTGATGTTTTGACTGTTCTTAGCTGCTTCAGAAAGGACAACACTGGCTTGGTCTTTTGTAAGGGCAAGACAAACCTTTAAATATTTATGCATGATTACTGTACCCAAAAGTGCAGTTGGACGTATTTAACTCCAAATTAGTAATTTGGGCACAATATTCAGTGATCATGATTTCATTTTATTGTTTATGTCTGTGGTCTCAAGCCTTTACAAAGGTTTGCTTAATGAGGGGCAAGTGAGAGGCCATGTTACAAAACTTAATTGTTTTGTAGCACAGTAGCAACGGAGGCCAAGAAGAGACAAACACATCTTCTGTCTCACTTGCTCACACCTCCCCAAAAAAATTAACCTTGAGGACCAGAGTGTCCTTGCCTTGGGCTATGGCTATAAAATATATGGGGATGGGAGGGAGATGGGAGAGGAAGAGGGGGGTAAGATGGGAAAACCAAGTTTCCGTAAGTTCTTCTGCAAGACACCTGCACTGTTGGCAGCACCTGAGTTACACCACAGTTCCAAAGCAGTGATGGCTTCCTCTCTCCATTGGGAGACTGAAGCTACTCACAACTTAGGATACCAAATGTGTACCTAATACCTGTGGTGCTCTGACCTGTGCAGCCTCTGTAGAAATGGACTGCTAAAAAAACCAACCATGCTACAGTATCAGGTCTCATGGGCCTTCAGTAACTGGGAGACTTATTCAGACTGTGGGTCAGAAATTCAGCACAAGAAATTACCCTACAAGGGAAAAACACTGAAATGAAGAGTGGGGGATGAGCAGTGGGGGTGGAGCAGATGAGCCTATTTTGAGGAGAACTTTAAGCACAAGAACAGCAATCCCATTACAGTTCTAACTAGCCTAGTGTCTCAACATGCCCACAAATTTGACATGCTACAGAACAAAGCTGTATTAGAGGCCCACAGGTCTTGGCTGTTCTGCATTTAAAAGAATCAGCCCCATGGGCACCAATACAAAATCTGATGCTTGTTTGTGAGGACTGCAAATGACCTAACTCCTGACTTTGTTCACTTGTTTTTTCCCTCTTACTGCAGGAGGGGAAATGAGCCAGCATCTTTCGCCCCACCTCGTAGATCTGGAGGCAGAAGAATAATTGAGAATTCAACAGAAGGTGGTGATGAAGAAATGGATGCAAGAGATGGAGATTTCAATGGAACAAAAGCCAGTGAATAATCACGCTTAAAAAAAATTAAAATAAATTGCACTGCAGCAAGGGGAGGGAAGATGATATTTAGCACTGTATAAGTCTACTCTTAGTGTCAAAGTCACATACACCCACTCCTCTGCCAATGATAAAAGCACAACTGCCATGTCTCCAATGTAGAGATTGACTTAAAAGTACTCCAAAAACCTATTTTGCCATGAAGTCATTTGAAAAGGTGAGGTGGTTTGTTTTGGTTTTTTTTTTTTTAAACAGAGTAATTGCTTTGAGAATCTTCTGGAAAGTAAGTTCCAGTAGCTCAGATGATTTAAATTCAAGTGAACTATAGTTTATACAGGAGTTATAAAACTGTTCCAGAGGGAGAGGGGTCGGAAGGCATTGCTGTTTCTCTTTTCTTAAACTTTTGTCTTGAGTATTCGACTAATATAGGGTTTTTTTCCTGGTTACTACACCCCTGATGCACCATTCACAAGGTGGCAGTGCCTTTTCAATCACTTACTGAAAAATAAAATATCATTTGCTCCAATTAAGTCAACTGTTACAGTTTTATATGCACCATGGATGTGCTTACACACTAATAAAAGGCTATAAAAACAATGCTGTTTCCTTGTGTGCAAGTGTCACTTGGGTGTCTCACAGCATGCTTCAGGGGAATGGGGGCTGCAACAGAGCTCCTTTCCAACTCAAATACTTCCCAGAAAAGGTGATCTCTGCCCTATTTTTGATCCTGCTCTGGCAGGGGGCTTGGACTCGATCTTCAGATGTCCCTTCCAACCCCTAACACTGTGTGATTTTGTGATCTGTAATCATTAGAATAAAGCCCTGATTTTCTCTTGGGCAAATGCTTTTGAAAGGATGGAAAAAACCCCATGTGCACTCCTGAGATGAACAGAAGTGACACTAAGTACTTGAAACAGATTTGACTACCTCACAGACACATGGTGCTGAGGTGCCCTGAGCTATATCCAAGTGCTGACAGACAACACAAACCTATAGGAGACTTGCAGCATCCCAGTGCAGCTGCTGGAGAGCAAGCAGGGCCCCAAGTGTCTGTCTTCAGGCAACTGAACCTACCCTTTCAGTCTGTATTTGTAGGGTTATTTCCAAAAAGAGCTTCTGGAGCAGGCTGGAAAAAAGGAGAAAAAGCAGCCCCCCCTGAATGCAGTGATCCAAGCCAAGCTCTTCTGCATTAAGGGATCAGTATGCAGCTCCTTTTTATTTCTGGAGCACTCCAACAAGACAGCAGCCCACTCCTGGGAACTACCAGGACCCACCACAAATCCACGTAGCTCTGTTCCTGTCAGGCAGCAGCCAGGTTTGTGGTCACACTGGGGCAGTAGAGAGCCATGCAGAGCAAAACCAGCTGCAGAATTTGCTCTAATTCGAGTTTGACATCTTGGATTGTACAGCAAGTGAACCTTAAGCAATGCAGCTACAGGGAGAGCAAGTCATGCAAAAACATCAACCCTGACAGCTATGCAATCATCTTCTAAATCTAAGCATTGTTCCAGAAAGCACAGAGATCATAAACTGGAGATTTAGTCTAGGCACTATTCAGCCAGCAGAATCAGACCCCAAAGAATTGTCTCTGCTCATGGAAGTAAAAGAAGAATTTAAATAAGAATCCATTTACAACAATTAAGATGATAAGCTGCAGAGAAGGGGGTTTAGGAGCTCTCAGGGTAGACCTTTTCATTCCTTGATCAGCCATGCAGCCCAGCTCTGCAGAGATACAACACACAGCCTGGTGAGAACAAGGGGACCAAGGAACTTCATACAGAAGTACCAATGCTTGGAGCAAAATCAGCAAACTGAACATGGAGCTCTGCTAAAAATAATTCACCTAGAAAATCCACATGTATAAGGGTGGACTCAGGGCCCTACTGAGAAACTCAGGTTCCAGTCCCCATTCTGCAAAGTTTGTTGCAAAATAAGGAGTCAGTTTCTTCAGGAACACTACAAAAAGCATCTTTCTACAACAGGGGCTGAATTGAAGTTCCTTTCACCCCCAAAAGTTTGTCTCTGTACCATTACAGAGATTACTGTTCTGAATTATTTGGACAATCCTCAGTAGCACATCCACATCTGTCTGATTATATCCATAGTCACATAAATATCTGCAAAATACAGAATAGAGAAAGCTGGAAACTCATGGCTGTGCTGGTATTCTGCCTTATCTCAATGCTATGTGTCTGACTGTGAGCCAACCTGCTCACCATGCAGAGAAGTTCTGGTGAGATAAGAAAATGTAATTTGTCTTGACTGATCCTTCACAGTCCACTGAACCATCCATGCATCAGCACAGCTCACAAAGCAGCCCACATACTTCTGCTCATGGGTTAGAGGTGTCAACTGCCTGTGAGAGTGAAGGACAAAAATAATGTTAAAAAAGCCAGAATTCAAGAGAGCAATTGCAATAGCAAGCACTACTGTAAATCCCAAAGGTATCTTTAGCTATGGAAATATTTATAATTCTTAGGGAAGGAAACCATGAGAAGGAAGATGGAGGAAAATCTGTGTAAGATTCAGCACAATGTCTCAGCTTCATCAGAATCAGAAACAGATGAGAAACTGATAGCAAACATCTGTAGTAAACCACAGTGACAACTTGCTGAAAAAACTCAAAATGAATCAACAACCAGTATTCAAAATAAGCTTTATTCTGTCTCCCCAGTTAAGCCATCTTTGTAGATGGCCTGAAAAATGGGAATAATCTGTGGTTATTTCCCATTCCAGAGAAACAGATGCAGCATCAGGGTTTGTTATTTTTCCACAGCATTTTCTTAAAAGTACAGAACATAAAACCCCAAAACCCATTTATGTATTCTTTTGTCAAGTAAGCTCTTCTCAGTCCACCCCCTGCAAAAGCTGTAAGAATTGTTTAGTCATTATTATTTTTCCAATTACAGGGTTCCACAAGGTACATTAATACTTTGAGTGAACCTACTCCATTTAAAAACCAAACCAAAATGCAGTAATATTCTGTAGAGGAAAAAGCTGTTTTAAAAAATAATTCTCTACTCATATACACATGTCTAGCATAAAGAACTTTTCAGGTTAAAAAAAGTGGTCATAGCTGAAAGCATATATTCTCTCATAGGAAAAAAAAATTCCATCCAGAAAAAAATGTCTAATACCCAAGGCACATGAATAAAGGGAGATTTGGAAAACCTATTAATATAATAAAACTAGGAACATAACCAGGTGTCTCACTTCCTACAACAGCCAGGCTCTATGGGCCACAAAATGGTGAAAAAGGAAAAAAAAGTTTAAAAAGTCTATATGCTAAGCCAGTTCCAAGTCTACATTGCTGTTAGCTCTGGGATCTCAGAGCACTCTAAGCATTAGCCCATTCCTCACCTTCAACCATGACCTGTTTAAGCCACACCACCATGATGCTGCAGTAAAAACCAAAGCCTGAAGAGCTGCTTAGTGACTCTGTAGTAGGTAGAGGGACAACAGCTTTGACAGCATCAAAAGAAGCCACTTTCAAGGAGCTATTTAGAGCAACTGATGCAGGAAGCAACTCTTAAGTTGTGCTAGGCAGCATTGCTTTATCACACTAGCCACTAAATTTGGCCAGAGTGGGCAAGGCCACAGGGGACTGGCACCAATTACAGCTTCTTGTTCAGTTCTCACCTACCCCTAGACTGCTGCCTGATTGCTCACTGATATTCTCTTTAAAAATAAAGTTTAAGATATTTTTTTTTTCTTTCCCAAAGGCAGCCACACTTTTCAAAGCAGCATCTTGACAACACTTGGTGAGGGATGGCTCATTGGTCCTGGAATATTTGAAGGCCATGTTCCAAACTCCAAACGTTTCACTAATCTGCAAATAAAATGCAAAAACAGAAGTTAAGGCATTTCTTGCTCAGTGTTGCTGTCTTTTTAAGGAAAAGTTTAAGTAATCAGCAAATAAAAGACTATCACTCTGAGCACCAAAGGAGCCCATTACTTAACTGGTCTGAGTATCCACTATAACACAGGGTTTTATTTCCCTCTGAGGAGTGAGAAGGTATCTTTTACAGGCATTGGAATTTCAGTTCTAGCATTACAGCAGCAGATGTATAATCAGCTGCACAAGGATGTAAATGTTTGGCCCTTGAGGCTTTCTTGTAGGAGCTTTCATGATGTTTCTCTGCAGGCTGGGATAGTAAGTACAATGTGGAGCACTTCTTCCACACAACAACTTTTGTCACTAACAGGAAAACCCAGTATTCCCAAAGCAAGGGTCTACCTGAATAATCTGGAACAAACTGTACTATAGACACTCCATTTAGAGAATCTAGAGAATGTGCAGTACAGGACAGGCAGGGTTTAGGCAGACATTGAACTGTTAATTTGTGATCACCTTGCTGATTTTAATTCATTAAAAAAATATTAACCAATTCAAGTGTTCAGACAAAATTTGTAAGTTGAGTCTCACAGCTTCTTGTCAGCTGCTCCTTGGAAACACATTTTAGCAACTGTAAAACACTGTGATGGAGTGAACCCATTATTTACCTTTTTCCCATTACAGAATCACAGAAGCATTAGGGTTGGAAAGGACCTCCTGTACTTCCCTGGATCATCCTTCCTGCCCTTCTTATAGATGGGTGTCACCTTGGCAAGTCTCCAGTCATCCAGGACCTCCCCAGTTGAGCAGAATTGCTGATAAATGATGGAGTGAGGCTTGGCAAGTTCCTCTGCCAGTTCCCTCAGCACTCTTGGGTGGATCCCATCTGGCTCCATAGACTTGTGGGTTTCCAGTTGGCTTAGAAGGTCATTAACTACCACTTCCTGGATTATGAGGGGATTATTCTGATCTCTCTCCCTATCTTCCAGTTCAGAGGATTGAATACCATGAGGATAACCAGACTATTAAAGACTGAGGCAAAAAGGCACTAAGTACCTCAGACTTTTCCTCATCCTTGATAACAATGTTCCCCCCTGCATTCACTAAAGGATGAAGATTCACCCTGGTTCTTTTTTTATTGTTAATATATTTGTAAAAACTCTTTCTATTGTCTCTTGCAATCTTCATCCCATTTCAACACTGGATTTATTATATATATATTTACTTTGAATTTGTGGTTTTTCAAAACTTGATGCCAGCCACTCTTCAAATTTCAGCACCTAGTGATTCCAAATTTAAAACCCATCTGAAACGTTCAAATTGTGACCCTGAATAACTAAACATCCCACGTTTTGAAAACAAATTCATGTCTACCAAAACAAAGAGCTAATCCTAAACAGACCAGCACCAGTCACTGGGTTCTACCAGCAACCAGTTGTCAGTAGGACAGAAGAGTAGAGAATGGCACTCACCCTGTATCACACGGAGGCTGGTGAGGACTATAGTGTGTTTCAAGGACATCTCTGTTCATGTACATGGACACTGTGGTTCTGTTTGGAGACTGCTCATACACAAATTTTCTGCAAGATGCAAGTTTGGACTCCAAAGCCTGTTGTCAACACAGGTGAGGCAAATGTCACATAGTGCACTTTAAGATGGCATTGTGGTACCCCAAAATGGCAGTGTCTGGGGAGAGCATGTGTTTGTTTCTTTTAGCATGAGTTGTCTTAGAGAAGAATTTGCTATACCCCAGAAGTACAGGATCACTGAATTTTTGAAGAGGTGAAGGCAGTCATCTATCTAAAGCTGAATCTCTGTTTCTGTAGGGGAGGTTAAGGAGTAAATGCTGTTCAAGAGGAACACAAACTCTTGGAGATGGACATCTTTCTTACTGGCATCACTTTTTAGATTACTAGGTGTTGATTTGAGCTACTTGCTCCTCTAGACATATAGTAGGTTGTATGCAATAGGTGGTGAACCTGAGGGAACTGAGACACAGATGCCCTACCACATGCTCCCACCCTCCATCACACCACTTTTCTTACTAGGTTACTCTTTAACTGTATCAGGTCTGCAGCTCAGCCCACCAAACCACAAAGTCATACGAATACTTGTGCCATCACATAAGGGAAACATAAGAAGCTATCCTACAACTTTTCCAGTATCAACACTGCCTTAAATATCAAACTACAGCTTAACATGACATTAGGCCTTGATCAAAAGACTACTGGATCTCTTAAGGTAAAGATCAGAAACTCTCCGGACAGCAGGCACTAGCTGGCTTTCTTCTCTGCCTTTCACTGGATCAATTCCTTAATTTACTCATGCTGATTGATTCTTTCTTTTACAAATGTGTAGAGAAAGATCTGATCCCCATGTGGAAATGCAGAGCAGGGACATCTTTGTTTGGGGGTTGGTCAGAAATGCACAAAATCCAGAGCAAATCCACCTTTCCAAGGGCACTGGCAGGCCATCACTTACCCCCACTTTCCTCAGCAAGTCTCCCACGATGTGAAGTGCAGATATTCTTGCAGCAGGGGTGAGAGGGGTTGCACTGTAACTGTCCTCAAGACCTGCAGGGTGGGTTGATGAAGGATACATGACTCATTAAAACAGACCAATCAAAAAAAAAAACCAACCAAAAACAAACCCACCTTCTTTGTCAGAAGAGAGCTGGACACACAGAGCAGGGGAAACAGCAGTATCTTCAACTTTTTCTATCTCACCTCCAGATCTTTCACATTCAGTAGGAATATGAAGCATTTTCTCCCTGAGGCAGCTCAAGTTACACTGTCCTAAACTAAAAATCTCTGGATGTGCTGTGCCTGGGGTTTCTAGAGATCTGTTCCACCAGCCTATTCTGCATCTGTGCACTGGGACCAGTTCTGGCTCACAGCACCATTCATGCCCAGAGGGAATAGTGAGAGTGGATAGCAGCTGGTGCTCTTGACAAGTTGTGGCATCCTCTCATCCATGTCTCAGAGCCCTTTAACAGAGAATCACCCACTATGAGCACATCTTTTTTTTTTGTTTACAGTATCCACTCTGTGCTGCTGAGCAAGTTTCTCCATGTAGAGCTTGCTTATGGGTGTCTAAATGTTAAAGCTTCCTATCTGTTTTTGGTGGTGATGCTAGAAGGTGGAAGTGAAGCAGAGTCCTGCTTTTTATGGTCACCATGGTGCCTCCTTCTTAGTGATGCCTGCTACAGGCATGATTTTGAAACCACCTATTGCTGCCTCAGCTCCTCTGATGCTGTGTAGCCTTATGGCTGTTTCATCCTCACCATGCACCCACATTTTGCAGGTAATTACCTGTACATCAGAAGGGTCTAGGCACTTACTGCAACCTACCACCTGTACTGAAGTATCCCTTCTGTCCAGCTCCACCCAAGTGGACACAGCAGAATTCTCAGGGGCTTTCCCTGTAGGAACACTGCTTTAAGCTCTCAGGCACGTGCCCAGCATTTTGGCAGACCTAAAGCCCTTCCCTGGGCTGTGGGATTTCAAGCAGGATACAGAGCCCTCCCTGTGCACATTGCTCCCCCACCAACTGCAGCACCACGGCCTGTTTGTCACCCTGTCACTAGCACTCTGTCAGCCACATCACCCCCTCAGCCTTGCAGGAAGGTTGACAACTCCTGGGGGTGGTCTCTCCACTCTCTCTCAGGTTTCCCTGGCTCCAAGAACCCTCCTTGTCCACCTTAATCTGCTCAGGCACAGAAACAACTGTTGCCACTACCATCTTCTTCACCAACTGAGTGAGATCACATTCAAAGTTGTTTAAAGCCTTCCCCCAAGTCAGTTCAACATGGCTGGGACACTCCTGAACTCACAGCACAGTGCCAACAGCTTACCTTGTCTCTCACAACTATCATTACTGGACAGTTCAAGTCAAATGGAAAAGAACAGCCTATGAATAAACCAGATGAACCACAGTTGAAGAATAATGAAACTAGGGCAATTTAGTCTTATTTAAGTGAAACACTTGATTGCTCCTTCTGCCAGGAACAGTAGTAAAACCAATAATAGTATTTCATTGCTGGTTCCTTTTTGGTCACCTCTTCTAAAGGTCACAGGGGTGAGTGTGCTGGTGCTGGGTGTCCAGTGCACTGAGGGAGTTGAAGGCACAGGTAAGGATGTGGGAACTACAGGGTCCATTCTCTCAGTTTCCAGGTTACTTTGCATGGGTGTTTTGAGTTTCTCCTGTTTCTGCTGCACTTCAAGCTCTTGTCGTAGATCTATGAAGGAAGCAACACAAAGCAAGCCTCTGGAGTAAGTGTGCACCAAGACAAAAAGAGGGGAGAATGGTTTGCTCTAAAGATTGTTTCCCTAGTAGAGTAATACCATTTATGTCTGTAAAGATGATGACAGGCATGCATTTAAAATCTGGGCAATAAAGGCTTTGCTAGAATTGGTTAAGTTTTTTTGTACTATTCAGTCGCTATTATCTGGATTTAATTTTCACCCCCTTTCACAAGGCTTCCTTTGAGGCAGGGAATTAACTCAGAAACCTAGCAAAGTCTGGGTTGAAAGGGACCTCTAGAGGTCATCTAGTCCAACCCCTTTGCTGAAAGCAACTAGAGCAGGTTGCTCAGAGTTTCCTTAAGCTCCACCTGGAATGTGTCCAGGGATGGGGCCTCAACCACCTCCCTGGGCACCCTGTGCCAGTGGCCACCACTCTGCTGGGAAACAGCTTCTGCCTCAGTTCTCATCTCCATCCACTCCTTTCTCATTTCAAACCATTGTCCCTTGGCCTTTCACTCCAGGCCTTTGGAAACAGCCCCTCTCCAGGCTTTGGAGTAGCTCCCTCCAGGCACTGGAAGGTGCTCCAAGGTCTCCCTGGAGCCTTCTCTTCTCCAGGCTGAACAATCCCAGCTCCCTCAGCCTCTCAAACTCCTTTCCAAATGGTACAGGCTGGTAAGCAGAGGCATATCAAGACTTAGGTAAGGCAACATGGCACACCTTGGCTACATTACAGCTCCCTGCCAGGTTGAGAACCTGCCTATTGTACCCTATTCTGCTCTGGTTTCCACGTGAAGGAAAGCTCATGAGGTCAGGTTGAAGCAACAACCATTTTCTAGACAAGGGACAGAGCACTTCTGTCTTACAGCCTGGCTGTAGCTTATGGAATTCACTCAAGACACAGATTCTGAGCAGATCTGAAAATAGAAGGTGTTTTTCCAGCTCCATGGTCTCTCTTCTCAACTAGCCTTACAACAAAAAAACTAGCACGAGGCTGTTCAAAGGCAACTAGAAACCAGTCACAGCTGTTTTACCTCATGTTTTACCAAACCATCAGTTCCATTGACTCCCACTTTTCACAGGCCAGGGAACAATGAGTTAGTTAATGGTGGTTATAGCTGACCTTCACTGTTAGAGAAAGCCAGACCAGCACATACCCCACCCTGCAGGACTGGCTCTTAAGCCCTAAGGCCCTGAAGCATCACCACAGATTACAAGAAGGCCTGAACAGACTTTTGCTTCTAATTGCTGCTCTGGAACAAGTCAGGAATTCAAGGAGTGTGGGGAGAACAGTCTTGAAGTTTCATTTGCTTCTACATTTTCAGATAGCAGATTTAAAAAAAAAAAAAAAAAGAAAAAAAAAGAGGCAAACTTCAAGCCAAGCTCTTAGATACATGGAGAGGACTGAACAACTACAGGCCAGAGGAAATAATGGGAAAGAGATAAGTAATTTCTATTTAACCTCTAGCTTTATCTTTCAGGCGCTGAATGGACTCCAGAAGGTTTTCCTTCTCATCCAGCTCACTCTCCAGAAGAGCATTCCTCTCAATTGTCTGGTTTAAACGCTGCTCAAAATCCTCCAGAGAAGTTATAGTGGCTCTGAAAAAGAGTGCAGAAAACATCACTAACAGATCCTTCAAGAACATAGAACTCCCTCCCTTGAAAAAGGGTAATATGTGTGTTTAGTTTGCTTGATTATAATTTTAGTTTGTAAGATATGAAAAGAGTGCGGTGGGGGGAGTGAAAAGGGGAAAAAAAAATGATTGTATTTATCATCTGCCACAAACCTCTTCACTCCAATCACCTAAGTGATTAGTTCAGAATCGCCGTGCTAAGGAACAAAGCATCACAAACAGTTCAGTGGCACCAGGCTCAAAGTACAGAGCAGAGGTGGACAAAGAAAACACAGGTGGGTCACCTATTTTCTCTTTCCAGGTCATCATTGGCTTGCTCGAGGGCTCGAATGTATGTCTTAAGTTGATCTGTAAGAGCTTTTGTCTGTGCCAAATCCTCTTCCAGAGCAGAGATTTGCCTGTATCCTTCTGAATGCTGTATTTCATTCTTTTCCTAATGAAAGGCAAAGCAAACAGCACATCAGGGACTTAGCAATGCCTGGTCTCTTCACCTTATATATGGCAAAATGTCAACAAAGCAAAGTTCACACACTTCTGGGCTGCCAGCAGACAAGAGCTCTTTCCATCACTCTTTTTCAAACCATTTCCCACAGCACAGGACCATTCCTTGCCCTCCCAGACACTGAAACTTCAGAGTAATTTCTAAGCCCCAAGAGCTTTAGAAATATACCAAGCAGGATTCAGGAGAAGCCACTTATTTTCAACTTGAATAAAAGTCAAGTACTTAGGTGCTTAAATGATAAGAAAAACAAATAATTAAAATAACAGCAGTTATTTTTAACAGTGAATTTAACAGGATTCTCCACTGCCCCTGTGGTTTCATCAGTCCAAAGCAGTTTCAGAGTTTTAGATCACAAAAGTTTTCAAGTGCAGTTATGTGAGCCTAAAACAAACTCTCTCTCCCTTTACAGGATGTACACAAAGGCACATTTAAGAGGCAGGGCTGGGGAGGACGGCTTAGCTTCTCCATCACATATCTCCCTCCTGCTGCTATATGTGGAGTTAGGTCCACATCAAGTGACAGGGAAAGCTTCACAGCACACTGCCTACTGCAATGCTTTACACTTCACCAGCTGGCTATGAGATCACTTCAACAGGCCAGAGATGCTTTTTGAACCTCCAAGGTTGCTCTAAGTAGCACTCCTGAAGTGTTGAAGTACAATACACTTGAAGCCACTTGAGAACAAATCTACTCACTGGGTTTTGAAAGCCATGGCATGTAGTCTAGACTGACAATCTGAAGACTTTTAGTTTAGCACATGAGATGCAGAGACAAGGGGGAAAGATACCCATTCTGAATGGAGAAATTCTTATTTGATCAGTGTGGAAGAACACTGCTATAATTCCAGCTCTCTGAAGCATAGTTACATGCTGAATTTAAGGGCACCCAAGCTCTAAGAGGCAGATTCTTTTTAATTACCTTTTCAGGACTCTCTAAACAAACCCTCCAGTGCATTATTTCCCTTTATTTTTAGGTAGTGTGAACTCTGGCTGTCGAGGGGGAGCAAGCACACGTACCAGGCTGGTCAACTCAAAGACACACACTGTGTGGGCCTGGCAAAGTTGACCAGTGTTGACCTAGATGCAGACACCAGCTCTTGATGGGCTCAGTTAGCACTGCTGCTCAATAGCTTCATGAGTTTCATGCTTTGCTCTTGAATTGGTTCAGATAAAAGACCAGAGCTGCAAAGTTCGAGTCTTTGTTTTTAGCCAATTGTAATAAATTGTCAGCTGATCTGGCCATCAATGAAGTCTCTGTTCCTTCACTGCAGGCTGTCACTGCAGTTTTCAGGGTGTGTGAATAGCCAATTGTTAAAAGGTTCATTTTAAGTAGAATGTGTTTTAACAAAGTTATCTGCTGTGAAGAATAACATGAACTTTTTTCTACAAGTTCTTCCACTTTTTTGAGGTTCTATGTTGTTTCCTTCACTTTTTGAGGGTCTGTGTTGTTTCCCACTATTTTCTTTCTTAACTGCTTTGGCTGCTGCTTTGTTCCTTCCTCTCATTTTAGCTCATTTAGAGAAAGAAAATACTTCACACCCTCCTCCATTAACTAGGCTGTTATTTTTGTCAAACCTGTGCCTTCTCCCCAAGCCCCCCAGCTTCCCTGTATTTATGTGGCTACATGGAAGAGCAGACCAAGACTCCCAACAACTCACAGAGCATTTAATACCCTTAAGGCACTAATACAACAAGAAAAAAAGATCAGTGTCATTTAACTAATACAGTAAAACAAGCCTTGGAAGTTTTGCAATCAAAAAGCAGGGGGTGATCACTAATTTGATGCTAGAGGGACGGGACATCTGCCTGGTACAGAACAGTATTTCCTTAAGTAATTTGGGCACCAGTTTAGACAAAAGGCATTTCAAATCCAGTGATTCATCACTTATACAAATACCTTCACTCCCATTAGCTCATGACTGCATACAATTGAGTGGAGGAAGTGTAATTAATCTGCTTCCACAGATACTGAGCTAGCCCTACAAAACAGTGTCATGTTGTCTTGGGTGACTGCACCTTTAAGTAAAAGGCCAACAAGATCAAACTTATAAAAGGCACACCAATTTCAGTGACAATTTCTTTTTCAAGTTTAAGAAAACTTAATATTTTCTAAAGCTGCCACCCACCACAAGGGACTAACAGCATCTTAATGAGAAAAAAAAAAATGAAGCAGACTCATTGCTTTTCATACTTTAGACAGCTTCATTATTTCTTAAGTCCCTCTGGGCAGAAGTTTTATTTCAATAAGTTAATCATAGAATGTTTAGGGCTGGAAGGGACCTCCAAATGTAATCTAGGGCAGCCCCCTGCAGTGAGCAGGGACACCCTCAACTAGACCAGGCTGCTCAGAGCCTTGGCCAACCTCACCTGGAATAGCTC